>JAJIRX010001088.1:0-13406 GCA_023853785.1 Psilocybe azurescens | reverse complement strand
ATTTGCAATTGTCGCCTCAAGGCTAGAACCTAAAAGGTCGCTTGTCTCTGAACCAGCCGCCCTCAGACCAACATGGAATCTTGGGTCACTGTTCAGTCAGTCATAAGCTTTTTTATTATATAGTAGATCTCTTCTTTCAAAATTCTGTCAAGTGTTTAGTGTATTCACCTGGCGCTGCCTTTACCCTAATAATTAAGCTACAGGCACATTCCCGGCCACGACATCATGGGAATTTCTATGGCCAATGCCATCACTCTTAGCTTTAACAGACAATCGAATGGCATGAGAAAATTTCACATAGTGTACATTTGATTGGAAACAGTCCATCTATCTGTATATGAAGTGCGCGAACGACTACTCCACCCGATAAATACAAATATTGGGACGTAGAAATACGTTGTAATAACAAGTCTTCAAACAGCCTTCTCTTGAAATTTGAACAGACGAAAAGGCGACATTAGAACCCTATCCCTCCCAATATCTGTATTGCCCTGAATGTTTTGACCACTTTGATCAAAACCAACAGGGTAAAGTATACCACGGTAGCTATTACGGAGCCCTTGTTTATGGGTTCTGCTGTGTTGTCAGAGCTCGCTGCACTTGAGTATGCAACAACAGTTAATGCTGCTACGCAGAAACCACCCGGACCTTCATGGCCTATGTTAGCTACTCGTAATGTGAAATTCGAAATGCTTTGTAAAATACTGACCAGATGGTACAAGAAATGGGTAGAATCCAAGAGACCCAAACTCCACCGATTCCGCTCTATCAATGCTCAACGATGCCTACGATTTTAGACAAAGAAGGTTGAATTAGTTATTCAGTACATGCTGAGCAGTAGTCTGCATACCTTAACCCATTTGTCTATGATGCGTCTATCGTTTAGGTCCAATTTCTTGGAAGTGTATAGATGACCCAAGACGAGGCCCATCGTGGCAAATAGAAAAGCCGAAATTGCAGATGTTCGAGCAAATATGGTCCTTGCGACTACATCGATCTGAAGAATTGCAATCGAAAGCCTGTAGGACCCCTGAAAGTAGACTTGGAACCCAGATCCAAAAAGTCGAGTTTTACAAATTTCTATCCGGACGACTTTGGCCAATTTCTATCCGGATTTGGGATCTGGGTTCAAGTAAGGGAAATTTCTATCCGGACGCTGGATCTGGGTTACCCAAAATCGCGATTTTCTCATTTTTCGCCCCAGAATGCCCATTTTTTCGGCTCACCGGCTCCTCTGGAGCCATAATACCAGCTCTATGAAAGTCTCGTAGTTAATGTACGTTAAGATTTAATATTTGATAAAAATACAACCAATATTGCTTATTTTAAGGCCTAGCTAAATATCCTCTTCAGGGTCCTGCTCTGCCGGTTTTTTCCCTCCAACAAAAGCTTTCAAAGCCGCTACAACTTTTGCTGTTATCTTTGATGTCTCTGAACAATGTCCAGTCGTCTTGAAAGATTTTGAAGCCAGGTTGCCTCGGATGGAGCATGCTTCAGAGTGCACATAAATGTCGATAGTGGGAGATGATCAAATCGGAGGGCGGGAAGCAGTTGGGCATGTGGGACAGCACGAAAGTGGGAGCCGAGATAATGTTCGAAAAACTGTACAGAGATATAGAAAACACCCATGATGTTCGGTGAGTGTGATACATTACTGTGTTGTCCATTTTTGCTGCAAGACTTTGAATATATAGCTTTTACTGAGATTAAGGTTTTCTGAGATGTGAACACATATATTTCAGAGTCCAAGCTCTTGAAATTTGGCCGACGCAACATATCTTAATTCTATACAGTGTGTGCGAAATACAATCTTTGAGGAATGTATCTAGATAGTGTAGTGGTTGATTTTTCATTAGAAGTATGCTGCCCACAATTATTATGTTCAAGTCAACCCCTACACAAATTTTTTATCCCGGGAAGCGGATCTGGGTTGGGTTGGCCAGTCCAATTTCTATCCGGAAATCGTGTCTGGGTTCTGGCCAAAATGCCCAATTTTTATCCGGATAGTCCTACGGGTTCCAAAATTTTTCAAAAATTTCTATCCGGATTGGGATCTGGGTTCGAAGTCTACTTTCAGGGGTCCTAAGCCTGTCTCCTTCGGCATCAATTTGTGTCAGGGGATCATGAGGTATGACTACATACGGCACGAGGGAGAATGCAGACGTCAGCGCATCGTCCTCCATGTTGCCTTCATCTCTAACAAGATATTTCCCACAGCTGATAGCTCGCTAGCATATTAAGATAATTATCTTGTGCAGATCCTGTGTTGTAGTCTGCGTGGGATATGAACCTCTTCTTGAAGTAATAAGTGCGGTATATGCCCAAGGTGTATACTGTCATTGCTGAGATATACAGTGAGGCTAATAAAGCGGATGCCATTGGTGGGTTAGAAGTAAGGGTAGTCAGAATGCTCGATATGCGGTCTTGGACAAGCTTTTAAACCAGTTTTGATTGAACCATCTCTTAAAAATCCACGAGATCACATTCATTTTCCTACCTTTGTGGAATAGTAACTATTCTTAGTATTACAGTCAAACCTGTTATATATAAACGTTCCCCTCGCAGGTCAGGCTCATTCGATCTACTGAAAGTCATGGCAATTTTCTGACACTAAAAATAGTTGAGTGGGTTACTTCCATTGCAAGGGGGCGTCCCACACCCTCATCGTCGAGATGCCGTGTGAACCTCAGATCTATTCGATCTACTGAAAGTCATGGCAATTTTCTGAAACTAAAAATAGTTGAGTGGGTTACTTCCATTGCAAAGGGGGCGTCCACCCTCATCGCCGAGATGCCGTGTAAACCTCAGATCTTTATCAAATTGAGAGGGTATCCTCGACTCAGATTTAAACTATCTATGGCAAGGTCTATGGCATAAATGGTGTACCAAGCTGATAGAACAACCTGTCAAATCCCACGGTTGATTTCAAGTCGCGATATCGTCCTAAGGCAGTGTTGTGCCAGTCATGTAACCGTTATCATAGTCGATAACAGTTATTAACCGTTAACAAGCAACCTATATTTGGACAGAGTTAACAGAACTGCGACAACTGTCCATCAAATTTTGCTCGCCTCTGTTCCTCTAGGTC
Organism: Psilocybe azurescens; assembly: GCA_023853785.1. Classification (NCBI taxonomy): domain Eukaryota; kingdom Fungi; phylum Basidiomycota; class Agaricomycetes; order Agaricales; family Agrocybaceae; genus Psilocybe; species Psilocybe azurescens. The sequence continues at coordinate 10,318 of JAJIRX010001088.1, read as the reverse complement.
GTACATTGAGGTCAGAGATATTGGGTTAACTATCCAGTGAGTATATCCTCTGTTGTTGCATCCAGTCCTACGTCAATGTCAGGATCATCACTAGCTGCATCAAGGTCCACCAACTCATAAAGTGCCAACTCATCTTCGAATGACAGTGAGACAAAAATGAGAAAAGCGTTCACACCATGCAGCATTATTGAAATAAGTATTAAGAAATCAGAATAACTATATTTCTCCATCCATCAAGGGAATACCGATAGTAGAGGCTGCGAAGTGCCTATAACAGGAAGGAACTGTTTGCAGGCATGTGGCGATTCCTCGGGTCGGCTTTATCACGCGTTTTGCCATCGAACTGAGATTTGGATGTGAGAAAGTTATTTAATAGATAACTGTAATCAACAGTTAATAACTGTTACAGTTAATAACTGTTACAGTTACCGTTACCGTAACTCATAACTTCAGTTAATAACTGTCCAACACTGTCCTAAGTGGACAGGCGCGACACGACGTGAAGTAACGAGCAAGTTGCTAAAGGCCTGAGCGCTTGACTGAGCGGAGTGGCCAACCGAACCGGTGGAAAAGTGGCTGTACAAAGTGCACCGGAAAATAAGGGAAGGAGTGGGTGGTGACGAAGAATTTTGGGTCGGTGGCTGTGCAATCCATTTACTCTAAGATAGAGGGCATCAGGAACCAGCTAGTTTATGTAATCAGAATTTGGGCTCAACGGATGCCTCAAATCCTTTTACAACAAAATACCTATGGCATTTTTAAGACCATAGAAGTATGTAGAATATAGTAGGCTACATTCTATGGAAGTAATTTTTGGAAATAAAATATTTCTCATATTTTTGAGACATTTATTTTTTGACTAAAACACCTCCAAATGCTTTGTTACGCACCCAGAGATAGAAAGAAAAAAAATATCAATATGGGATCTCAAGATTTTGCCGCTTATATAATACAAACACGTGACTTTATACAGCGAATAGTAGACCAGCTCAATGGTAAAAAAGCCAACAAACCCTCAAAATGTGCTCAAAACACTGCTTTATCAGTGGGACAATGGTCTGGAGGTCTATGAGCACATTTAAAAACTTAAATGACATTGTCTAATCTTGACTTGCCTATTAGATATGCCAACAGAGCAGTTTGATTTATCAATGGATACTCACAGGGTTTGACAGGCCTGGAAGCAGCTTGGGCAAACCGGAAATATCATGGTCGTTGTGTTCTTCTGCCAAGTATCTTTGCCAGCTTGAAGAAAAAAATTAAAGAAAAGTATGACTTGCTAAAGTAGACATTTGAGAGGTATAATCATTGTAAAATAGTGTTCGTAACTTTTTGATTTTTCGAAACTGAACATTTTGCCGCTCTTGGCGCTTATCTAATACAATTACATAAGCTAGCTGGTTCCTGATGCCCTCTATCTTACGTCCAACTTCATGCATTTACGCATCCAAACCCAGAACCCTCTCCCTCTCTTGAAGGTATGGTTTACTCCAGGCGTGCAGTCGTCTCCTGGAATGATGTACGATCTCAAGGAAAACCTATGTCGGGAATCGGGAGGGTCATGTTCTAAAAGATGGATGACACAATGCCGTGACACCGTTATCAGAGATGGGAATCTTATTTGTATCAAGATACAGCCTCCAGAACGTATCATGAGCTCAAAGGCGCCCGTTTAGATCAATGTTCGTTATATCCCTAGACGTTTGTCAAGTTACAGTCGAATATATCTTCTGGCTCCCTTCTAGAACGTACTCTTGGACAAAGAGAAAACGCCCAAACAGCCCCCATAAGTAGACCATTCCACCGGCTAGGCTGTTGGCCAAGGAAATAACCGTGATCCTATCCAAAAAACACGTAGTCAAACGCTCACATCCGCCCAGACGAGAGTCGCTACTCACGAAAACGGAAAGGAAATCCAAGGTCCGCAGACTTGAGGTTGACCATGTCCCAGGCGGCAACCGTATGGGAGGCGATGTTAGTTGGATAGAAGCAGATGTATTGATTACAGACAGAGAATCTAGATCACTGCCCTATCAAACGAGTAAGCAAAGTCAGATTTCGGGGCGTATGTGCATCGCAGTATTCCATACAATGAGCATCAGGACCTTCAAGCACATATCGGAAAGATGCCACTTCATCAGCTTTCGCTTTTGAATTGAAACTGACCATTCTAGGTTATCATGGGGCAAAGAGAAAACGTCTGTGCCGGTCAATGCATGTCAGTGCAGTCTTTGCGCTGACATCAATATTTTAAAATTTCATTGCAACTGGCACATAGGTGCGCCGAAGCTGCTTCAAAAGAATCACCACTACATCCCCGTTATATCAAATCACCAACGTTAGATTTTCAAAATTAGCCACTGAAAATCCGGAACTTTGCTCCATGCCACCGTTTTTCTTCTCTCATCATCTCCCCGTTGCTATACCCTCCTTCGCTGTCACCTTCGCACAATATAGCGGCCTGACTTGATCCAGAATGGGGTGTAAGACGAATGACTATAGCAGTTTCGGACTCCGGAACTGCACCAACAGTAGGTGCATCTATGCGGACTACCTTCGCAGCACTCAATAGAAACAGGTCTGCGGATTGATTGCGAGATCCTAAAAACAAGGGCCGCATTAGTAAAAAAACTGAAGAGGAACAGGATCGGCGAACCTTTCAACCGACAATACTACCAACGACTAGCTGATCGAGGCTTGACACGGCCACGCTCCTCTACCAAACACGTTCTGCATGATCCCAGTCAAATTGCTACGATGTGGATGGATGATTGGCGTTCGCGTTCGCGTTGACGCCCGGAATCGGGTCGGTAAGGCTACATCGCGGAAGCATCCCCCATCGCAAAAGACTCGTCCTGCCCATACCAATTCTGGGCATAGTAGGTATTGTCCCACATCCCAACTTCCACATCGGCACTCGTCACAAACATATTGACAGGGATCTGACCTCTCTCTTGGATCTCGGAAGAGGGTACCAGCCGTGGTTGTCGAACACGACTCGAAGGAGTTTGATCCGGGGAGAAATCCACTTCCATTGCTACTGCCGCTGCCTGACTAGGTGCAGTCCCGTCATTCTGTGAGCCATTCGTGGACTCATAGGCCTAAAAGACGATCTTTTAAGCGGAATAGGATTCGCAATGGAAAGTTTGAACCCCTTCTTGTTCCTGTTCCTCAGTGAGCTCATCATTACCTGCTCCTTGATAATACAAACCGGCGTGCTGCTAGAGCTGACACCTTCAGTCCCAAGTGTGGATCTTGGCAGAGTTCCTCCCGTTTCGGTGTCCACGTCATGTTCTGCGCCTGCATTCTTCTGTGGGGCATATGTCGGTGTCGCTGGCTGAGCTATCGGGACTGCCGTCGATGGGTCGGCGGGAGGAAGCGTGGATCTGGTCTTCGATGGTCCCAAGGGTAAAGAGTTCGCACCTGAGCTGCCTTTTGGAAGTGCGGATGTAGGCTTCGTCTTCCTAATTAAAGCAGCAGTCTTGTCAAATTCCCTCTTTTCCGGCGGCACTGATTTCTCGAGTGGGTCGTGGGCTTTCCAAAGCTTGAAAGGTGGTCTAGCTAGAAGTAGTCTGACTGACTGGTAAGGTAAAACATGGAGTCATATATAATTCAGAAAGAAGTTTAGCTCACCTTGATATAACTTTGGGTGCAGCGGAAGCAGATTTTTTGGACGACAATGGTTTTGGAGGGGACGAAGAGGTGGAAGGCGATGACGAAGAGGATGACGACCATGATGATGACGACGAGGACAAGGAGGACAAGGACAAGGGGGACAAGGACAAGGAGGACGATGTCGACGAATCTGAGTCAGAGCTACTCGTCTGGCGGATGTGAGCGTTTGACTACGTGTTTTTGGATAGGGTCACAATTGTTGCCTTGGCCAACGGCATAGCTGGTGGAATGGTCGGCTTATGCGCGCTGCTCGAGCGTTTTCTCTTTGTCCACGCAGTATGTTCTAAAAGGGAGACAGAAGATACGTTTGACTGTAACTTGACAAACGTTTAAGGATATAACGCACCTTCATCCATCTCCGACGGCGCCTTTGGGCTCAGGATATGTTCTGAAGGCTGTATCTTTATACTTACAAATAAGAACCCCATCTCTGACAACGGTGTCAAAATGACTATCATCCAATAGCGCTTAAAAGCCGTCAAACAGTAATGTCAAGTGTCCGGCATTGTGTCATCCATCTTTAGAACATGAGCCTCCGGACATAAGTTTTCCTTGAGATCGTATATCATTTCAGGAGAATGTTTGCACACCTGGAGTAAACCATACTCTGGGTTTGGATGCGTGAACGCGTGAAGTTGGACGTGAATGGCACAGCCACTCACTCAAAATTCTTCGTCTCATGAGTACACACTTCCCTTATTCTCCACTTTGTACAGCCACTTGGCCACCGGTTCGGTTGGCCATTATAATACTTGTGTGCCTTGTCCCCTTTAGGATGATCTCGTGACTTGAAAATCCGCGTCCTCTCGGTTGCACCCTCCTCCTCCCACAAAAAATCGTGTCTCTGAAGTAATTTTTTCTCTCACTGTTTTGCATTCCTTGAACTTATTAGTGAACTTATTAGTAACCTATCTTATACCCAGCGTATCTTTCACCGTATCTTTCACGGTGTTTAGAGCTATGAAGCCAGTTTTACACCAGTTTCCGAAATCTGGTATTTCTCGGTGCAGATTTACTGCAGACCATTTTGCGAAAGTTGACATCAAGATTATATCATCGGCTTGTTCAAAGTCACAATCTGGACCTTTTACGTCTCCATTTAACCGTGATCTTTGGGAATTTTGATCCACATTATGGCTAAACTTGCCTTAACAGGCAATTTATATGCTTCCTCTCCAAAAAATCAGCACGTGAACCGCCTAAAAGTGGGTTTCTTCCTTTGTTATCTTTTGATTACCTTTCCTCCAACTCCCCTATGTTCAGAAACATAAATCTACGGCGACATCCAGCCCCACACCGTCCAGCCAATCACAATAGCTAAGAGACTTGATCTTTCCGGTAATGCGGTTGAACGGATAGCTCGGTGGTGATGATACCCCTCGTTATATATATGTAATGTGGATCCCCACATTACGAGACGCGCAAATCCCATTCCAGTATCAGCTCTACCTGAAGGCTCAAGCTGATTCTGTTCCTTGGACTTTTATAACTATCAGCTCTACCAGAGAACTCTGCCCCTTGTTGATATCTCATAGTCTTTGACACGGCGCACGATGGAGCTGCCGCCTGGTATCATCTTTCTCCTTCAAAGGTTCCATAAGATCGCGTTGCCACCTGCATTCACATTTGTTGCTGCGCGCGTGCTGGCTTCTGACTATTTCTATGGCTCTCAGCTCTCGTGGTGGACTCTGAGCGCTGCAATGCTCGCGAGTCTACCGTTGGCGCTGACCATCTCTGTTGCTTGCTTCGAGCTGTCTATAAAGTTGGACGCTGCTCGGAGGGGGCGCGGTTATGCCCCCTCGAACTGGTGACTGGACTCCGGAGACATCCTCAGTCTCATCAAGGCCATGAAGAGCTTCAGTAACGGGTATCCAGGTACTTTTGTGCACGATTTAATATTCCTGGTATTTGGATTTGATCTTCGTAATTTATATGTAGGAGAAATGCTCGAGAAAACATGTGCGAATATCAATGGATATGTCCTCAGCAATCGTATACTATTCTCAGACAAGGTGGGCTTTGTTCGTTTTTACATTACCGTCTTCCAAGCTAATGAGAGAGTCGTTAGATTATTACAGCTGAGCCGGAACACATGAAGGCTATGTTGGCAACGCAGTTTGACGTGTTCGAGAAGGGTTCGGCGATTTCTATCGATGCTGCTTTCTGTCGCTAACAATTGAGTCAGGGTCGGAAACTAGAGAACTTGTCTACCCATTGCTTGGAACAGGTGTATTCGCAGCTGATGGTAAGTTCATTTTCAGATTAATGCCCCATTCTCATATTAAGCCCTACTCAAGGTAACTTGTGGAAGTACGTCTTCATGGACCTCTGTCTTTAAAATAAATACCTAAAGTACACTGGCATAGATTTCACCGGTCAATGACTCGCCCTTACTTCACCCGGGGGGCGTATTGGCGACTTCGATAGACACGCAGAGGATGCTATCTCTTAGCTCAAGCGCCGCCTGCGTGAAGGCTATCCCGCAGATTTTCAGGCAAGCCATTTGCTTTGAATAGCAAGTGCCTTAGTGATGGGCTTAACTGAGTAGGACCTTGTCGCTCGTTTCACGCTTGACTCTGCTACCGAGTTCTTATTCGGAAACGATGAGAAATCCCTTTCAGGCGGGCTCTCGTATCCTTACTATGTCAATGCCAGTCGTGCCGGCCGGGAACGAAAACCGATGAGCATCCTGTATTACGCTTTGTCAACGCCTTCTCAGAGGCACAGATGATCACGGGCGCAGCGCATGCGTTTTGGTAGCAGCTGGCCACTCAAAGAGTTCTGGTACGACTGATGAAGGAACCTATGAAGATCGTGCACAGATTTGTGGTGTACTTTACAGTGCCCCCATATTCCGTTGGACTCCAACGGACTTTCACCGGACCCAGCCAATTCGATGAATCTGGCTGGACAGTCTATTGGACGTCCAACGGATTCCGTTGGACTTGAAAAAATTCCGGTACCAGTCCAGTCAGAGTCCCGGCCAAATTCCCGGTCAAATTCTGGTCAAGTCACTTCAAGACAGAAAACAGGTGGACTGGCCGGACTGTCCAGTCCGTTGGACTTCCAATGGACTTCCAATGGACTTCCACCGGACTCTCAGCACTTAATTAGACCAGATCCAAGAGTGCTCTGTCCAGTGGAGTCCAGTGGATATCCACTGGATGTCCACTGGACTCCACTGGACTGTTATTGGTTTAATTGCAGACTTTATTGAAGAAATCCAATTACCATATCCAGAGAGGTTTTCAACTGCTATCTACCATAGTCTACATATACATGTTATATCTTTATATGCCATTTATTTAGCCTAGTCATCATCATCATTGCCATCTGCTTCCAGCTGATCAGTGACTGTCACTCCTCTTTTTTAGCTTGTCGTTGGAGAACCTTCCTTGTGTGATAAGAAAGCATGGTATGTATAAACCAGTTATAGTTTTGAGGTGTCATTCTCTTGAGAATGGAGTCAAAACCACCAAGCCATGCATTGAGTTGCTCACAGGCCTATTTCAGTTATACTATCAGTACATAAATAATTACAATGACTAGAAAGAATTTTACCTGAGTATTAAATGCCCGTTTTTGATATGTGGTCCCATCAGAAGCTGTTGCTGTTATGACTAAATTTGGAGCTGACCCATCTGTGGGAGCTGGATTACACCAAGTTCGACAAAGAATATCTGTTTTGCGATGATTCTGGTAATGATAACTGTCAACTATAAATCGTGTTGTTTGTGACCATTCATCCCAGTGACCTTGTGCAGCAATATGTTTAAGCACTGTACATGCTTTGTCAATGCAGATATAGTCAGGGCGTGATTCCTTTGTTGGATAAACTTTGTTTATAAAAGCCAGGATATTTGGATCTGACTCTGATCTTGCAAATTTTGCCCATGCCTCAACAACACCACATGGGAAACAGATTGTTTCAACACAATAAAAGTTGCAGGACCAAAATAGTGTTTTATTTTTTAAGTTCTGCAGGTGGCTGGTCATGTGGCTGATATTCATGCTCATGTTTTGGATTCCACTCTAAATTTTCTTGCTGACGGTTCAACATTCTCTTTGAGCCTGATAACCCTTCAGCAGAGTGATCAAGCTTGTATTTATTCCAAACATTTTGATGAGCTTCACAAGCCATGGTAGAAGGAATTGAAGTGCCTGTACAATCTCTAACACGGCATCGATTGCCAAATTCATGTTCATGCACTTGACAAAAGGCACCTCCTCGGTAATTTGCTAAATCAGATGTGCAACCATCATATGCACAATGCTAGATAATAATGTTAAATCTTACTATTATGGATCAGAATTTAAAAAAATACCTTTGTGCCATTAACCATTCCATCAATTACCCGCATTGTTACATTCTGCATCTGAACTGAGTTCTGAGCAGCAGGATTATTAGAACCTGATTGCACTACTGTAGATGCTACCACAGGGTCAACACCAAGAACAGCAGAAGAGTCATTAGGGGTTGAAATTATATCTGATGTTGCTCGGTAGGGTTGGGAGCACTCAGCACAGGCATGACCCTTGCTGGCTGAATGAGACCCTCATGACCCAAAACAGTAAAGGCTTCTTCTGTCACTTCATCTATTGACGCCACATCTCGGATAATAAAATCTATTCCAGACATCTCAGAAGCTTGCCGGATAGATTCATGTACAAAAGCAGCCTGAACTTGGCGACGGGAAAGTGTGACACAGTCAGTGCCATAGGTGTCATTGAAAAAATTGGCCCAACCAGATGTAGATGCATGGAGATGATATATTCCACTCAATACTGCTGCTGAAAACTTGCGATCTACCCAAAGGTTCCGTCCAACCTTAAGATAAACTGCAGAGTTCAGAAAGAATTGCATAGCTTCTGTATTATCTGTTGCAGGTGTACGTTCATGATCTGCATAATAAATAGTCTTGCAGTTACTGCAAAATCCAGAGAGCAACTGGACATTCTGAAATACATCTATGCCTTTGATTAAAGTCACAGTTGGAATATCCCGAGGTCAGGTATTTTTGTGTTAAAGAACACCGATTGCAATCTGATGTTAAACAGACAGATGAGTTTGGGCAAATAAGAAGGGCTGGTTGGATAGAATTATGTGATGTACGTTGCAAGGTACCTGTGAATTTCTGTCTTTGATTATATGGGTAGAGGCCCAAAACTTGTGAAAATTTGCTCAGTTTCACTGACAAAAGTGTAACATCTTGATTCCTGGTGGTTGCAGTCTCAATCAAAGATAATTCAGACTCTGAGAATAGAGTAACTGCATTATCAGGCCCAAGTTTTGCAATAATTGCACGGGCCAAACATTTAATCCATGATGTTGCCCTACATCCTGCATCCTGTTTAAAATGCAAAGAGAGTAGCTCTGTGTTGTTGGTCATGGACAGTAAAACTGTGATAACAGTTGGAAGTGATATTTTCTGACCAAAATTGTCGATGATAAAGTCACTGAAGTCTTTGAAACCATGTCAGGAAAAGGCAGACTGGGTGCTTGCCATGACATGTGGAATCAACAGTAACACCAAGAATGCCAGAGATAACTGTGATCTCAATGCAGTACAAGCAAGCAGATAAATCAGGGTCCCCAAATTGCTGAAAAGACCATCCAGACAAAAACAGAGCAACAGTGGTGATAGAATTTTGATACTACAAGTACAAAAAACACATGAGATATGAGAGGGTGGTGATACATTTGGGCAAGCCCATGGTCAGTATACTTACTACTTGCGCCCAGAATTTCCTGCTTTAGCAGAGGTTGACTTCTTGACTGCTGCTCTTCTTAGATGATGTCATCTGCTTGGATGTGCTGGCTGCTGGCATGCTTGCAGGTTCAGATGCCACTTTCATCACTGCTTTCTTTGTCTTCTTCAGCAAACCTCCCTTTGCACCCATGTGATCAACTCTGGGAAATGATAAGTCTTGAGGTTGGAACCCACAATTCCACATCACTGAGGCGGTCTGGGTCATCCTGAAGCCATTTCTGCATTTCTGGATGCTTGTTTAAGAGCGGAAAGGTCTTGGACCAAGAGTCATGCCAGCTGGATCTGCCAACAAATAGACGCTGAATATCTGTTCCACTAGGCTTTCAGTATGACTGGCCAAGTTCCATCCTTCCAAAGTTGGGCAAATCTGGCCTCAGTCTCGAGGAAGCAAAGATAGCGGGCATAGTTTTCCTGGAGTGTCCCAGCATTACCAGTACGGTACATCTCAGGAGGGACATCGAGTGCATTGGCCATCTGAATTTGCTCAGTGGTCAAGGCCATCTTGACTGGGCCAGAGACTGGACCAGAGCAACAGGTGCAACAAACTGACTTGCGTTGGCAACTACAAGCCCTGCATTTGTAGATAACATGCCAGCAGCTGAGAGGCTAATGACACTGGATGAGGCAGTTGGCAAACCTGAAGTTGCTCTGTGGGTAATGTCATTAAAATCAATATTTGGATAAGAAAATAAAGGTAAACATACCAAAAGAAATACGAAGGACTGGCTTGTCATTTTCTACTTGCCAGGTAATTTCTTCGCCTCCATCAGCTGAGGTAACTCCTCAAATGGGCCCAAAAGATCCAGACAATGTTATGAACAAATATGATATATTCTTTGATAATGTAAGCATAGATTTACCAATTAAGATAA
>JAJIRX010001086.1:0-19738 GCA_023853785.1 Psilocybe azurescens | reverse complement strand
GGAGCCAGGTGACAGCCAACCCAACATGACAGAGGACAACCACAACCACAACCACCATGCCAATGGCTATGAAAATGCCCTGCTATCATGACCACAACAACTAGGATGCCAACAAGGACAACCACGTGGCGACACCAACAAGGATGACCATGACTGCAACAACAACAACAAAGGACATTGACAAGGACAAGAACAAGAATGAGGACACTGATGAGGACAAGAGCAAGGACACCAATGAGAACATGGACATGGGCAAGGACAAGGACAAGGACAAGGACAAGGACACTGATGTGGATGAGGGTGAGGACCTGGATGGGGCAATGACAAGGACCAGGGACAAGGACAAGGACCAGGGGCTAGAACACCAAAGCTAATGAGGACAAGGATGTGGGTGGCAGCTGCAACAAATAAGGACAGCATGGCTGCAACAACAACAAGGACAGTGGCAGCAGATGCAACAAAGACAATGGCAGATATGACAAAACAATGGCAACAACAACAAGGGCAACAGCAGCAGCTGCAACAAGGACAAGGACAATAGGTGCCAATGACAACATGTACCGCAACAAGCACGGACCCATGCACAACAGATACAACAGCCAACGGCTACATACAACAGACATGGCTACAACAACAAATATGATGGTGATGTTGCCCACATACGACAGCCATGACAGACATGTACAATGGCTGTGACAGACATGTACAACAGCCACAATGACAATGACAACATGTACAACAGACACAACAACATGCCAGATGGAGACTGTCAGCCACAATGGATGTATACAATGGCCACAATGTGGCAGATACATATGGTGTCCATGACAATGTGTATGATGGGGCTATGACCAACAACTACCCCTTGCCTTTTTTTTTGTGTGTGTTTTTTTCTATTTCTGTCTAATTTTCTTATTTTTCTTTTCTTTTCTTCTTTATGTTTAATGATAATGAACCTTGCTTGTATATATTGTAGACAATAATGTAATACATAATCTTTAACATATTATATTATACTATTAAATGAATCTACTCTAAGTAATACATTCCAGTTGGAATCCAACTGGATTCCTGTTACAGACACCTTATTTTCTTTGTTCTTTTCTTTTCTTTTCCTTTCATTTTCATACATAAAAGCCTTCTTATCACATGATGTTGTCCATCATGTGATCATATATTGACTCATTCTATTCTGACTCACATTGTCGATACCACTATGACTCACTTCTTATTCTGACTCACATTCTGACTCACATCAACAGCACTGTTGCGACTCATCCTATGCTCTGACTCATACTGTACTATAATTATAGATACTCAAAATGCTTAAATAGCTGGTAGACACTGCTATTATTCCTTAGCTAGTTCTTGAGAATCTTATCTCCTCTTACTCAATACCACTTGAACTTGCTGTTCTTGACTACTTGACTGTTGACTTTATCCACGCATGTGAATATAAGCCTGAAGTCGTAACAATTCCATTCCATGTGGAATTAAAGTTAGACTTGGTGAATTTCACTAAGTCCTCTCTTTAATGAACTAATCTGAAATGAACTTGGATTCAATTGGAATGGGTTCATTCCATGATTCCAGACCCATTCCACTTGAAACCATTAATTGGAATCTAATTGGAATGAGTGGGGCATGGTAAAGTACTGTAAAGACCATAAAATAGAGTTTTGGACTGGCCAGCATAATAACTAGACCTCAATCCAGTTGATAATTTGTGGCATATTCTCAAAATGTGCTTTGTAGAATACAAAAATGCTCCAAAGAGTATCCAGGAGTTGTGTTACGATCTCAAGTTAGAATCACGCAGTGTGTGTAATCTAACCACCAATCATTTGTAAGAACAAGTTCAAGTTCAAGTTGAGCAGGTTAAGCAGGTTGGATTCTCAAGAACTAGCTAAAGAACAGTGGATCCTTCCTGGTATAAATACTATGAACTGTACAGCAAGTTGAAACGAGACTAAATGTTCATCAGCAGATGTATATAAGAATAGAGGAAACAGATCAAACGTTCATCAAAAGATGTATCATAAAAGATAGGAGTGGAAAGTTCATCAGAGATATGATGGAGTTTCATAGATATGATGGAAAGCAAAGTTCATCAGAATATACAATGATGTATCAATGATGCGAAGGAATGACAAAGAAAAGGAAAGAAAAGAAAAACACTTGTCGTAACAAGTTGTAGAGCAGAATACTGGAGGAGTGGGAGAAAATTCTAAGGAAGACTGTGTGAAATTGATCAATAGTATGTCTAAAAAAGTTTAGATTTTTGAAAGCAAAGTGGAGTTAAACAAAGTACTGGTTTATATAGATATCCATATTCCAACAGAACGCAAAGAAACTGTCTGAATGTGTTATTTTTATAAAGTATTTAATAATAATAGATGAACCAAACAAATACAAACATATATTATATCTCCTGAAAGCTGTGATACAGGGCTTTCCAGTACATTTTAAATCATGCAATTTTATGAGGATTATATTGTGTTACAGTCAATTTAAATTTAATTTGAAAATCATCCAGACAGTTTTTTGAGTCACTGTATAAAGACCAGCACACTTGTTGTCAGTTCAGATTTTGGGCTGATCTGAAGTACATCAGGTTCTTGTGATCAGAATATACTGTTGTCGTGTGTTCTGATCCTCGAATGTAATGTCACTATTCCTGTAGTGCTCAGATTATTCCTAATAATTTCCTATCATAAATTTTATAATTTCTTTCAGTTGGAGAGAAGGGTCCTAGATATAAATACACATGGATGCCTTTAGACTTTAAAGATGATAAAGACACAAAGCAGCCTAAGCTCCTTTCAATGCAAAGTGATGTGGGAACAGTTTATCCAAAGCATTCCAAAGCAACCCAAACATTATCCAAAACCTCCCAAAAACCTCTCATTTTTTTATTTTTTTCTTGTAAATTTATGTCTATTGGGGCTTGGCCCCATGCAGACCTAACTAACAATTACAAAGATAGTTAACAGCACACTGCGTGCGACTCCTTTCCCGTGGACCCGTGTGCACCGTCGAGAATACGCCCTATAGGTTGGGCTATAGCGATCCCCTCCCCGTACGGCCCAACAAAGAAACATTGTTTCCGGGCATCTGTGATTTGGCAGGTGGGCTAGTTCTTTGGACTTCTTCCAGGTGAGTGGTTTGCTTTTCGGTGTTCTTTCTGCTGAGCGCCTGAACATAGTTGTCGAGGCACGGTTGGGTGGTTTACTCAAGTTTCGGTGATGTATGGATGAGGTTTCCGGGGCGCTGAGTCGAGGGCTTGTTGAGTTTGGGAGGGTGTTGTGTGGGTGGGTGGGTTTTCTGTAGCGTATCCCTGTGTTTTTAGTCTGCATTATCATTATTGTTTGGGACTTCACCTGATGTGGTTTGCAATCGCTAGTTTTTGATATGTATTTCATCAATATCTTCATGTGTGGTTTCCCATAGTATCATTCGCAGTGTACTTTACAGTGCCCCCATTTTCCGTTGGACTCCAACAGACTTTCACCGGACCCAGCCAATTCCAATGGACAGTCCATTGGACGTCCAACGGATTCCGTTGGACTCCACAAACTCCGGTACCAGTCCAGTCAGAGTCCGGCCAAATTCGGTCAAAGTCCGGTCAAGTCACTTCAAGACAGAAAACAGGTGGACTGGCCGGACTGTCCAGTCCGTTGGACTTCCAGTGGACTTCCAGTGGACTCTCAGCACTTAATTAGACCAGATCCAAGAGTGCTCTGTCCAGTGGAGTCCAGTGGATGTCCAGTGGATGTCCAGTGGACTGTCACTGGTTTAATTGCAGACTTGGGAGGGGAGTTAGGGACAGTAGCAGTGTTCTTGGAAGCTTTGGGAGCCATATTAAGGAAGCTAGGTCACTAGGATAATACTTCAATCTTATCTTTAATTCATGTAACAATGTAATATAATATATTGAAAACTATATACTACATTATTATCTGACTTGTGTACTTTACCTCCACCTAGGAACTCCATGTGGAGTCCACCGACTCCATACAAAAGTGGTGGACTCCACATGGACTCCATCTGGAACATATGCAAATGTCCCAAATATTATCTTTGGTAGGTGGAGTTCAGATGGACTCCAGGTGGACTCCAGGTGAACTCCAAACAATTCCACTTAAGTCCAACTGGAGTCCAGGTAGTGTCCAGGTGGAGTTCAATTAGACACCACCTGGAGTCCTCCTGGACTCCAGTTGGAGTTCCCAACTTTAACTTCATGGAATAGAATTCAATTGGATTCCAACTGAAATATATTAATGTTTCAATCTTAATGTAAATTCATATAAGTGTAATATAATATATTAACAACTATCTATTACATTGTTACATACTGTGAGATCCATCATTAAAAAATTAAAAAACAAAAACAAAAACATAAATTTAAAAAGAAAATGGGGATGGAGGTACATATCTGGGTCAGATGAACAAATAAACATATAAATGTAAATGAAAAAAAGGGGAAAACCTTAAAAAAAGGCGGAGGGTCATCGCCATGGGGTGCGTCGTGTCGGGTGTACGTGGCCATACCGGCGGTGTCGCTCCTACACCCCGCCGTGTCCGCTTGTCTTCGCTGTCGCCGTCTTCGCCCTCGCCCTCGCCCCCACCCCCGCCGTCTCGCCTCACCCTCGCCCGCCCCGCCGTCTCCCTCACCTCTCGCCCGCCCGCTCGTCTCGCCTCACCCTCGCCCCTCCGCCCGTCTTCGCCCTCACCTCCGGCCGTCTTCGCCCCTCACCCCCGCCGTCTTCGCCCCCCGCCGTCTCGCCCCCCCTCGCCCTGCCCCCCGCCCGTCTTCGCCCTCATCCTCGCCCTCGCCCCCCACCGTCTGGCCTTACTCTCGCTGTCTCGCCCTCGCCCTCGCTCTCGCCTCACCGTCTTGCCCCGCTGTCTTGCCCCCGCTGTCTTGCCCTCACCGTCTTGCCCCCGCTGTCTTGCCCTCGCCCTCACCCACACCTCGCCTCACCATCTCGCCCCGCCGTCTCGCACTACCCTCGCTGTGCCCGTCGCTGTCGCCGTCTTCGCCGCGACCGTCTTGCCCCCACCCTCACTGGCCGCTGTCGCCGTCCTCGCTGTCGCCCTTGCTGTCGCCGTTGTTCATGCTCCCGTCATCGCGGTCGTGGTCGTGGCCGTCGTGGTTGTGTTCGTCCTCCGTCAGCGTCGGGTTGGCTTTCGCCTGGCTCCGACCGACGAGGCGGTAGTGGTGGTGGTGGTGGAAGAAAAAGTGGGGCCGGAATCAACAACGGACCGACGTGGCATCAACATGTCACGCGCGCGTTGTTGTTTGTCCCATGCCGAGCAGTGCCGAGAATTTCGGCGGCATCACTATCTATTTAACTAATTTTATTATTTTCCATAAGCCTTTGTGGCTCAGTTGGTTTATCCCGCTTGCATTCGGCATTCTCCGATGCCCGAGTTCAATTCTCGTTAGTGTCTTTTTTTTCTATACTAGTATAAATTATAATAAAAGGACATCCGTTGGACTTCCATTGGAATTCCGTTGGACTTGTCCGCTGGAATTCCAATGGTCATGTCCAGTGGGATTCCGATGGACTTCCATTGGACTTCCGTTGGACTTCTGTTGGTTCTGTCCGGTCATTTCCAGTGGACAGTCCGCCCGGACAGTCCGCCCAGACAGTCCGTTGGACTTGTAGTCCGGTCGGACTTTCACCGGAATCTCACCGGAATCTCACTGGAAAATTTCAGCAGTCCTAGACCAGAAAAATTGTCATTCTGAATATAGAAAGTCCGACGGAGTCCGACCGGAGTCCGACCAAAAATGGGGGCCGTGTAAAGACCTCCATTCGTATACTTCTTGCATCTCTTCCCAACTCCTGGTCCATTTCTGCTCGTTCCCATGCATATGATGGGCATTCGAATAGGAGGTGTTTGACGGTCTCCTCTGTTACTCCTCGGTTTGCTGTCCTGCATTTTCTGCATTGGCTGGTGTTGGCCTTGCCGAATCGGTTCAGATAGCTATTGAGGGGTACGTGGCCGGTGCGTATCTGCATGTGTAGGCTTGCTCTCGCTCGTGTCATTGTGTTCTGGATTTCCCTGAAGTTGGTGAAGGGAAGTTGGTGTCGATGTTGGCAAAGGATTGTTTTGGTGTGAGTTGTTCCATCGTTGTGTAACTTCATCATCGAGTGCGATTTGCATTTGGCACTTTATTTGCTTCATGCTTATTGGTAGGTGTCCTTGTCGTAGGTAGTGTGGTAGCAGGGATCGTGGTGATATCTTTCCTGCAGCTGCCTTTTGGGCATTGGCGTTGGCTGCTTCGTTTCCTGGGACTCCTTTGTGAGCTGGGATCCAATGAATAGTGAATTTTTCACCATGATATGGGGTCTGCTCGTGTCCCATGAGTCCGCTCGCCAGCTTGTTTAGTTTGTCGATCAGGTAGGAGCTGCTTTTTGGTGTGTGTGCTGAGGTGGCTTTGATTGTATTTTTGCTGTCTGTGTAGATGGATGAGGTGAGTGGTCCCAAGTGTCCTGAGTTGCATAGCATCCAGCATCCCAGTGTCAGCCCTACTGTTTCGGTGTCGTCATTTGAGTATTCATTTTCAGGGCCCAGCTGGTATCATAGTAATTGAGCTGGTTTGTTGTGACCGGCATAGTACATAACTGCTGACGCTCCTGCCATCCCGTTCATACTGGATCCGTCTGTGTATATGCGAGTCTTTGCCGTGTCAGTTTTCTCGTTGGAAATGGCCTTGTCTGGAGTGTCCGCTATTCATGTGATGTAGTCTGGCTTCTCTTCTGGGCAGGTTTGTCGAGGCTGGATTTTCTCTGTCTTTGTTGGGTCGTATTGGAATATTTGGAGTAACATTTGCAGAGAAGTTGCATGGCTTCTGGCTTTTTCTGTGTGATATTTTGAGAGCAGGGCGGCAGCAGGATTTTCAGCTGGTAGTGAGGAAAGATGCACCATTGCTCAGTGGCATGTTTTCTTCAACATTAGGTCGGTCGGTAATACTCCTGTGTGGGGGTCAAGGAGGTCAGTTGGGGTGGTTCGCAATGCCCTGTAATTGCCAGTGTTGCGATGTGTTGTAGTTTGGAAAATTCTTTTAGAGCTCCTACTGAGCCTGTTTGTTGTTTTTCTCCGGCTACGGTGGGGTGGGGTGTACCATATGTCTAAACCGTATGTCATTTTTGGTATTGCCACTGAGATATATAGTCGTATTGACTTAACTTGTATGCCTCCTGCCATGTTGCTGAGTCTACAGAATTGGAGTAGCCATGTTGTGGTTTTCACAATTGTTTTCTGAAGCTGTGTCTTCCATCGGAGTGTGCGGTCAACATGTATCCCAAGGTATTTATAGCTTTTGATGTCCTTCACTACCTGTCCTTGTAGGAGGAGCGGTGGGGCTTTCTGGTGTTTCCTCTTTCCGTGGCATCGTGGGTCTTGTATTGTTTTTCTAGTGTGGTGTACTACTGCCAGCTTGTCAATTTCAAATCTTGAGTTATGGTCCTTTGCCCATGCAAAGCCTCCATTTGGTTTTTCCATGATGTGCTTGAGAGTCTTGATGTTGCTTTTGAGGGATTTCCCTATTACAATAATCATTGCGTCGTCCACTAAAACCTACTAAGTCTTCTTTTGGGTCAGTGTCATTGTCCATGGCTTTTGCAATTTCTAACAGGTCAGCATTATAGAGGATGTAGAGGATCATTGAGAGTGGGTCGCCTTGCCCTATTCCGTTAGAAATGGAGATTAGTATGGATATGTAGTCATCAAATCGTAGTTTGGTTCGCCCTGTTCTTTAGCAGATTGTCTATGAATTTTATGTATACG
This sequence comes from Psilocybe azurescens, assembly GCA_023853785.1. Lineage (NCBI taxonomy): Eukaryota > Fungi > Basidiomycota > Agaricomycetes > Agaricales > Agrocybaceae > Psilocybe > Psilocybe azurescens. The sequence continues at coordinate 11,938 of JAJIRX010001086.1, read as the reverse complement.
CTTGGGATTTTTTCTCTTCTTGAGGTTGTGTAGCAGCCTATCCGTGACTGCATTGGGGAAGGCCCCTTGACGTCAGAGGTACAGAACTGATACTACCTTTTTCTTTTGCCATGCTGACTTGATCCTGTCTTTGAGGATGTGTACTGCATCTGTTGTCATTCGTCCTGATCAGCCTCCATAGTGGTTTGTTGGCAATAGTTGCTCACGTTCTACCATTCAGCGATATGTCGTCCGCAACAATTGAGGTCAGGACCTTGGCCATCGTGCATATTAGTGCTATGGGGCAGTAGGCCTTTGTCACCTTGTAGCTTGGTTTGCTTGGCTTCCTAAGTACCACTGTCGTGAATTTGCACCAGCTGTCGACGTATGTGTTGAGAGTGAGTGTGGCTTGGTATATGTGATGGAGGTATGTCCCGATATGCTCGACCGATTTTTGCAGTATGATGTTGGGTATGCCGTCAGGGCCGCTTGCTTTGTAGGGTGAGAGCTTGGTGATGTGTTCGCGTATGCGCTCTTCTGTGATTTTTGAGGGGGTGGCAATGGTTCTGGGTAGTCGTAGTTGGCCGGTACTGTTGATTCTGTTGGTTTTGGTGGGAAGAAGGAGGTTGCAAGTGCCTCTGCTTTGCCTTCATTGGTGGTTAGTTCGATATTTTGGCCTTCTGCGGTCTTCTGTTTCAGGACAGGTATTCTGGTCTTGCCGCCCGTCAGTTGTTGGGGTCCTGATGTATTTGTTGGCTGTCCAGATATCTTTTTGTTGTTGCGTCTTCCAGGAAGTCTCTCCAGTGCTGGAGCTTTGCTCTATCCATTTCCTTTCTGTATGCATTTGCTTTTGTGGTGTGTTCTGCATGACTCGGGTGTTCAGGAACTGCTCTGTAGCGGTATGAGAGTTGACTTAGCTTGTTCATGTCTTTTCATAGGTCTCTCAGCTCTCGGTTCCACCATCTCTTTGAGTTTGGGCATGGTTTGTTTATTGGGACTGCTATTTTTATTGATTCCTGCAGGGCTGTTGTCAGTGCTGTTGCTGATGCTTGCAGTTCTTCTTCACTGGTGAGTTCCTTGGGCTCCGGCATTTTGACAATTTTGCTTGTGAGGGTGGTGTTGAACGTTTCCCAGTTGGTCATACGGAAGTTTAGGGATAGAGTCGGCATGACACAGTTCTGTGGCAGGTCAATTATTGTTATGATAGGAAAGTGATCGGTACCTGGTGGTTGCAGAAAGCCTTCCACGTCGCATCTCACAATGTGGTCCATGAGGTCTTCTGTGCACCAGACATTGTCAGGCCTTGTGTATCGCTTGTTGACATAGTGACAAATAGTTGGGATCCCTTTCAGTAGTGCGACCTGCATATTTTCATCAGCAGCAAGAGCAATGATACGCTCAGCACAACAGGTAGCTTCTGCAGTGAATAAACAATGATCCTCATCTCTATCTCATAGCGGGTGGTGGCTGTTAAAGTCTCCTGCCCATATAACCTGATTGTTTTCCATTTGGTGTATCTGGTGTCTTTCTTTTCACAAAATTCATTGGAGGTGGCTGATGTTCACAATGTGTTTATTGTCATTGTAGATGTTCACTATGGTTAGGTTGCATGTTAGTGTTGTTATTCAAATAGTGGTCAGGTCATTGTTGCCGGGTATTGCTAGTTCAATCCATGTGTTTGATGATAGTTGTGTGTTAACCATGATTGCGGATCTAGTAAGAGATGCTTTATCAGTAAATCTATCATGTGGAGAGACTAAAGAGAAGTTGAGAGGAGTTTGTAGCAGTCCTGTTGTTGTTATGTGTGGTTCTTGTAGTAATATTATGTCCCATTCATTGCTGAGTGGGCGATTGATTAAGTCGTTATGTGCATTGCGGGATTTGTTGAGGTTTATCTGCAGTATTCGGAGCCGGTTTAGTGGTGGTTGTCATTCAGGCATCATGGGTCGGTGGAGGAGTTCCTTCAGGGGTCAGAGGTACTGTTGATTCTCTCGGTTTCGCTTTGCTTTGTGCCTCCTTCTCCTTTTCCTCTTTTTCTTGGCGCTCTATTTTTTCTACTTCTGATGCGAGAAGAGCCTCCAGCCGTGCTACTTCTTCCCTAGACATCCTCTTTTCTGGGCTGGCTGCTGTTGGCCGTTGGGGCAGTTGGTGATTAGTGGTTGTTGCTGTGTGCTGTGTGGGTTGAGGTATCGTCGTTTTGGCTTGGGGCCAATAATCAAGCAGGGACTGACACATTGGTCGCAGCTCGTCATCCACTCGCTTTGCCCGTTGTTTGATATCTTCTCCTGTTGGTTCATACACTTGCTTGTGTCGGATTGTTGGTGGCTGATATTTGGCTGTCCATGTCCATGGTTCTGTGTCTGGGAAGAAGGGTATTGCATTTTCAGGGTGATTGATGTCGAATTGTTGGCATTTTTGGTGGAATGAGAGGCAGTTGTGGTCCCAGCTGGTGTGTCCATCACCACGGTCACCGCATGATACACATTTCTTTATTTGTGAGGTGCAGTCTTCTGTTTTGTGAGTGTGATTTGCGCAGTTGCCGCAGGTGTCGTAGCTGTCGATACATTCCCTTGCAATATGATTGTACCCTTGACATTTGAGGCATCGGATTGGATTGGTTCTTTCTTACTCTTGCATACATCAACCCTCTTGCCATGTATCACTAACCCGTTGCATATCACTTTGTTTGCTTTGCCTGTGCTACGCAGGACCAGGATGAGGTGTGTGTAGTTTTGCCTTCTTTCTTTGTTTTGTCGGGCGATTGGCTTGGCCCATCGTACTCGTTCAAGGTCATCGATATGGAGGTTGTTGGTCTCAAGCATCTCGTCTATGTGTTTTCTGTTATCCATTTCAAATTCGACTGGGACGTAGTATGCGATGAGGTTGTATGTTCAAGATTTGTGTTGTGCTCCTTCGCCATTCTCACCTAGAGAGGAAAGCAAGTGGTCAGCATTATTTGCGGTATGGAACCATTTAGCACCCTCATCTGTGAGGAACTCCCAAGTATCCCTTTATTTGATAGTCTTTCTACTGATCTTATCTTGTGTTTGACTTGAGCAGTGGTATCGTCGCCGAGCGCTGCTATCCCTGCATTGTAGAGTCGTAATAGTTCCATTTGGCTTATCTTGTGTACCATGGAGTTGCTGGGGAAATCGAGGAGGAATTGTCGTGATCTGATACCTTCCCTTGCCACGAACCTTGGGTCTGTTTGGTGTCTTGGTGGGCCATCTTGGGATTGAACTGCGTCAGCTGTATTGTGTTACTGATGGTGCCATTGTTTGTTGTTGTGCTGCCTGCGGGATGCTCTGTGTGAGGGCCTTCTGCGCTGTCTGTGCTGTCTCTGTGATAGTGGCAAGGTGTTTCTCGACCTCTGCTGATATTGTTGTCGTGATATGTGATGCCATGTTTCTTAGCTCCTCCCTGACATATTCCACTTGTTCCACTGCAATCTCCCTTGCCTGCGCTGCCATTGCTTCTGTCTCCAATCTCTCCATCATGTAAACACAGATCTCACTGCTCGCACTGCTGGTTGTGTTAAACCTTTCATCTCAGAGACCTGAAAGAGAGCCATTGCCATATTATGCGGAGTTGGGGGTGCGCCTCTTGGCACATACATCAGGGTGGTTTCCAGGTATTCTCGAGCATCTGTTGCATTGTTTATTGGTTTATCCTTTCCGTTGTCAAAGAATTGGGTGGAGGGTGGTGGTGGTGATTCTGTTCCAGGTGTGTTGAGGATGTGCCTCCTTATGGTTGCTGCTTCCTTTTCCTGTTTTTCCCTGTCCTGGGCGCATCAGTATGCGCTGAGATGTTTAGTGCGGGGTGACTTTGTAATTGCCCAATACACAACACCCAATCAAATATTTATATTGATCAGTTCGATCTGGGAGGGTAAGCTCGTAAGGCTTATTACAATAACTAGTTTAGCAGAGTACAGACTTAGACGATCACTCTGGGGTGATCACTAGTAGCTAGAGAACACTTTTACAGGCTAGTACACACAAGGCACTTGAATAGTAAGGGTGATCTCTCTTATATGAGGGCGATCACCAATATCAGGGGGGACTTTTGGGGGCGAGTGTACACGGGACACTTAACAGTTTCTCTTATAAAACCCAAACTCAAACTTTGTCAAACACTATAAGCGATCACCCGTATCAACACGTAGTAGATCCTTGGTTCCTATAAGCAATTGGGTACACTAGTCCACAGTCCTTAGTTTACTATAGGCAACGTCCTGAAAACAGTCGGATTTCTCTGACAGTCACCCTAGTTACTATGAGCGATCACTAGCCTTTATAGGGTTCCCACCCGTACTTAATAATCCCCAGGGCAGTCTTACTATAGGCAACGTCTGTTACGACTTCAAGCTTATATTCACGGGCGTGGATAAAGCCGACAGTCAAGTAGTCAAGAACAGCAAGTTCCAAGCAGTGTCAAGTAAGAGGAGGTTAGATTCTCAAGAACTAGCTAAAGAATACAGTGGATCCTTCCTGGTATAAATACTATGAACCGCACAGCAAGTTGAAACGAGTTTGAATGTTCATCAGCAGATGTATATAAGAATAGAGGAAACAGATCAAGCGTTCATCAAAAGATGTATCATAAAAGATAGAAGTGAAAGTCCATCAAAGATATGATGGAGTTTCATAGATATGATGGAAAGCAAAGTTCATCAGAACATACGATGATGTATCAATGATGTGACGGATGACAAAGAAAAGGGAAAAGAAAAGAAAAGAGAAAGGAAAAGCAAAAAGAAAATAAAGTGTCCGTAACATTACCCCCCTTCTAAGGTTCGACTGTCCCAGTCGAATGGTCTTCAGTATCCGTGAGGGTTCTCCGGTATTGTTTGCGATGCCAACGTCATCCGTGGGGTCGTCATAATCAAAGTAATCGCTTCTGTGAGGAGAGTCGTTACGCTTGAAAGGACAGTATCTTGTCGTATGTCCTGGTCCTCGGCGGTGGCAGTGGTTGCAGGTGAGCTTGGGGCAATATTGTCGATATGTCCCAACTTTCCACATGCGAAGTATGTAGAGTCCGGTCGACGTTGATTCCCAACACTTGTCCATCGGGCTCAAGTCGGGCGACGAGAAGGCGGCCGGTCTGATTGTTGATGCTGAAAGGTTGTGGTGGATCAGCGCCGGTGAGTCGTCGTTCGTGGGGGTGTCTGCGTGCGGTGTTTGATGAGCATGTGTTCGATGGCTCGTTCAAAACCCTTGAGTTGAAGACGTTTGAGGGAGTCGGTGGCGGCTTTGTGGTGGACTCGGACTCTCGCCTGTTTGACTGCGATGTCCGCCTCGATGATTCGTGATTTCGCCAGATAAATAGTTGAAGAATTCAAGTTCTCGTTCGATAAAGGGGGCAAAGGGCTTCGACGTCGTGATCGGTTTTCGGCATTTTTCAAGATTTCAAAGTAGTTCATAGACGGAGAGAGTATTAAAAAGTTGAGACGATGTAGTAGTAGATTGGGGAACAGATGAGGCACGAGCAGTGGAATGAGACATTGTTGGATATCGATGTTTGTTGCCTAGAAGTGTAGCGACTTGACCTTTCTTATAGCCTTTGTTGCCAGTCCGGGTCTACGTTTTTCCTTGAGCTGGGAAATCCGCAGTTGATACTCTAGATTTTGGTCATGCGCCATTGCTGCGCATCTTGCCTTGAGTTCATTGTGTGCTTGTTTCTCCGCTTCTCGAGACAGTATAAATGCTACCTCGAGTTCTTCAAGCATTTGTTGTCGATCTTCTTGGGATTTTGGTATTTTTGTCGTGAGGAAAATAGGTTCGTGAGTGTTTTGGGGAAAGAGAGTGGACTTGACGCGTTTGATTGAGGGAAAGGGAGAGCATGTTGATTGATTGTTGAGTGAGGGAAGATGGTGGTCTTTTTACAGCTTGTGACGTGTTCGGTAAGTCTGTAAGATTTCGTTACCGGTTTCTTCAAAGACCGAAGCCGGTTCCCACGTTGCTTCAGTGATCGGATAGTCCTTCCATTTGACGTAGTATTGGTATCCTCTTCCTCTTTTTCGATGTTTGAGAATCGTCTCTATTTCCCAATGTTCTTCTTCGTTTAATATCTCTGGTGGTGGTCGAATGAAATTGGGTCCATGTGTTTCAGTCTCGTGGTATGGATTAAGAAGTGTCGCATGGAATACATCATGAATGAGCCATCCTTTGGGGAGTTCCAGTCGATAAGTTAGGGTCCTAAGACTTCTTTGATCTTGAAGGGTCCTTCTCGTTTTGGTGCCATTTTCTTGTGATAATTGTCTGTAAATTTGTCGCTTCTAGCCAAACTCTTTGTCCTTGGATGAACGGTGTGAAGTTCGAGTTTTTCCTTTCAGCCATCCTTGTCCGGGCTAGTTCATGGGCTGCTAGGGCTTCTTCTCGATCCTTTTGAAGATACTTCAGTCTTTCTTCTACTGAAGGAAACTTGGTGTGTTCGAATGCGGTGGGAATTGCAATGGGGAGTATCCGAGAATTAATTCGAATGGTGTTCTCTGTCTGTCTGCATGCCTTCGGTTATTGTGAGTGAATTCGAGGGTCCCAAGTCGTTCGTGCCAGTCTTCTGGGTGAGACGAGCAGTATATGGATAGATAGGCTTCAATCTCTTGGTTATATCGTTCCGTTGTTCCATCCGTTTGAGGGTGATAAGCAGTTGAAAATTTCGATTTTACTCCAAGGAGTTTCATTAGCTCTTTGAATGATTCAGCCGGCAAATCTGGGGTCTCGATCTGATGTGAGGCTGTCTGGTAGTCCAAACCTTTGTAGAGATTGTCCAGTAAGAGTTTGCCAGTCTTTTCAGCATCCAGTCCTTTCATTCGGCATGGAATAAGGATAAGTCCTTTTGTGTTCCCGTGATCGGTGATGCTTAGAATCGCATCAAATTCAACTTCTCCTTGCTTGTCCACGATCGGTGGAAGGTCTGTAAGGAAGTCCATAGCACTGTCTGCAAAGGGTCGGGCTGACTTTGGTCCAGGTATCGGTATGAATGATGGGTTAGAGGGATGTCGATTTATTTTGAACTGTTGGCAGGCGGCACATCCTTTTATGTATTGCTTGACAAATGATCGTAATCCTGGCCACCAGTAGTGTTGTTTTACCGAATTGAATGTTTCTAATTCTCCAGGGTGTCCGGCTGAGATAGGGTCGTGATATGATTTGACTATGTCTTTCCGTAGGGTTTGATCTTTGGAATGTAGGCTCGTCCTTGGTAGTATAAGATAGTTTTGCCGTTCACATTCTCTGTTTTCCATTCTCTGAGGTCGTGTCGTGCATTTGGTGGTCCTCCTTCTAATAGGGTTTTCATTGCTTCTGCTGCATTGTGGTCCAGTTCGCTCGCGATTGGCAATTCTTTCCTGCAACTCGGCCAATTAAGTCGATGAAAAGCTTTTCTGGAAGTAAGGTGATGTTTTCATTGTCATGGTCTTCTTCTGGGGTGAAATCGGGCGTCTTGAAAGGGTATCGGATTGAATCATTTTGTTTCCAGGTAGATGTACCAACTTCAGATTGAATTCTGAGACATACAGAGACCAGCGTGCCTGTCGTCGGTTTAGATTTTGGGCCGATCTGAAATATGTCAAATTCTTGTGATCTGAATATACCGTAGTCGTGTGTTCTGATCCTTGGATGTAGTGTCTCCATTCCTGTAATGATCTGATTATTCCTAGTAATTCCCTGTCATAGATTTCGTAGTTTCTTTCGGTTGGAGAGAACGTTCTTGATATAAATGCGCATGGGTGTCTTTCGCCATTTCCGTCCAGTTGAGTAAGGACTGCTCCGGAGGCATATTTTGAAGCGTCAGATTCAATTTGAAATGGTTTGGCGGGTCGGGCATCAAGAGTACTGGTTCTTCTGTGAATCGTTTCTTCAGTTCATCAAAGGCAGCTTGAGTTGTGTCATTCCATAGAAATCCTTTGTCTTTCTTCAGGAGTTCATTTAGAGGTCGAGCTACTTCAGAGAATTTCCGGATGAATTTTCGGTAGAAGTTCCCAAAGCCCAGGAACGATCGGACTTGTTTGAGAGTAGTAGGTGCTGGCCAGTCTTGAATTCCTTTGAGTTTTGTTGGATCCATAGAGATTTTTCCTGCTTCAACAATCATTCCGAGATATTCCACTTTTCCTTGAGCAAGAGCATTTTTCCGGTTTGAGATAGAGATCGCTTTCGGAGTCGTTGTAGAACCATTTTGGTGTATTTTTCCAATTCCCTTGATCTTTGCAAAGATTAGAATGTCGTCCATATAGATGATTATGAAGCATTGTGATATCATGTCTTCGAAGATTGAGTCCATCATGGATTGGAAGGTTGCTGGGGAATTGCACATGCCAAAGAACATTACAGTTGGTTCAAAAGTCCTCGGTTGGTTTTGAATGCTGCTTTCCATTGATCACCTTCTTTTATCCTGATGTTGTTGTAGCCCCATCGGATATCTAGTTTGGTGAAGAATTTTGCGCCTTTCAATTTGTCCATAAGTTCCGTAATCCGTGGTAGTGGGTAAGCGTTCTTGATCGTCCAGTCGTTCAGATACCTGTAGTCTTGACAAGGTCTAAGCTTTCCATCTTTCTTTGATACGAAGAAGAAGGGAGATGCCATAGGTGATTCCGAGGGTCGAATGTATCCTTTGTCCAATTGTTCCTTTGTCCAGGTGTCCAGTTCTGTTTGTTCTGCCGGTGTGATATTGTATGCCTTGAATTTCTTTGGTATGAATCCTTCTTTTAACTCAATTTTATGGTCCCATGGTCTTGGTTCCGGGAATCGGTCTGCCGCTTGTTGATCAAAAAAGGTCCATATATGATTGATATTCTGGGGGAACAATTTCTTGGAGAGGTCTTGTCGGTTTCTCTGGTTCATATTGTTGGGCCAGCATCTGTGAGGTCGTGATTTTGGTGTTAAGCCAAGTTTCTTTTATTTCGTCTTCGTTTGCATCCCCGATATATTGGATGACTAACGATTCGAATTCCTCCAATGGGTGGGTAGTCTCGATTGTTGGTGTTCGTTTGTCCGTTTCTTCTTCAATGGTGGTTTGATTTATCGTAGGCCCTTGACGTGGTTTCCAAGTTATCTGTCCGTTCTGCCAGTTGATTCCTGGATTCTTTTCCTGTAGCCAAGGGAATCCTAAAATAATTTTCTGTTTTCCTAGCCCAGAGACCAGTAATTGTTCCCGATGGTTCCGGTTTCCAACCTTTAGGTCCAGGTCTACAAATGACGAGATGGTTCCTTTCTTGTTTGGGGTTCCGTCTACGTTATAAACCCGGATCGGTTTTTTTCCAAGGGGTTGGGTTCTGAGTCCAAGTTTTTGTGCATAGTTCTGGTCAATGAATTTTCCTGCTCCTGAGTCTAAGAGCGCAGAGGTTTTGACGATTTGTGAGCCATTCTGTTTCTTGGTGGGGAATGAAACTGGTAAAAGCATAGTTTTATTCTCGATTGTTGCCGTAAGTACAGATTGTATCTTCAGATAAGGAGAGACAGACGTCATCCTGTTTCTCCACTTTAAAAATCCTTTTCTTCTTTCTCTTCAAATCCTGTTTTAACCATGAGGTCTGAGTTCGTCTTTTTCGTCCTTGTTCAGGCTCCTGATATGGGCATGGAGTTCCTTTGGGGTCCACTTCTTGCTGGGTTGTCCTTGGGTTCTGTTCTGGTTTGTTGGTCCTTTCTGTGGGCAATCTCTGGATAGATGTCCTCGTTGTTTGCACCTGAAACAGGCGCCTTTCCTGATTAATTCGGTTCGTTCTTCAGCTGTCATGGCGCTTATGTCCATCCTGTTTGGGTCGTAGTTCCTGTTGTTTCTTGGGAAGTTGTTCCATTGTGGCGCCTCCTACGTTCTTCTGGTTCTTCTCTAAAGACCTTGGCAAGTCTATAGTTGGTGTCAAATGTTGTTGCTTTTGTACCAGCCTTGGATTGTCCTTGGAAGGTCTTCAGAGTACAGGATCCTGTCAGCAAGCTGAGGTGTGATGCATTTTGGAATAATCCAATGAGGTGGGTGTGGTCTGATTCCGTTTCTGTTCCTAGATTGGCTTGTCCTACCAACAATTTGAACTTGTTGATGATGTCTTCCACCCTTTCGTTGGGTTTTTGCCTAAGTCGTTTTATGTCGTTCATGGCTGATCTGGTTTCATCCACTGGAGTGAATGCGTCGTGGAATTTTTTCAGAAATGTTCCGAGGTGTCCCATTCGAGGGTTTGGTTGGGACTAGTTCCTTTTGTCCTCGAGGTCAAGTACTGTTCCTTCCATAGTTTTGCTCCTCCTTCCATGCAAAATGATAAAATGAAGGCAATTTTCTTCTTGTCTGTGTTGTAGACGTCATCGTTTATGTCCATGTAGAGGTAGCAGTCTTGCATGAAAGACCTGGATTTCGTCCTGTCTCCATCGAATACGGTGGGTTTGTTGATCGAGATTTCTTTCTTTCCGTTTGTTTGACCATGTCTGTGTCTTGTTCTTCTTGATCTATCGCCAGGGTTGATAATAAGTCGTATAGCGAGTTTGATAGGTCTTCGTTGCCTAGGTTGATATCTTCAGAGCTTTGTCTGGACGGGTTCGGTGTCTGCCAATTTCGTGTCGGGGTTTCAGAGGTCTCATCTGCTGGGGAGCGGGCGAGATTCGTAGATGAGCTAGTTCTTTTGTTACGACTTCAAGCTTATATTCACGTGCGTGGATAAAGCCGACAGTCAAGTAGTCAAGAACAGCAAGTTCCAAGCAGTGTCAAGTAAGAGGAGGTTAGATTCTCAAGAACTAGCTAAAGAATACAGTGGATCCTTCCTGGTATAAATACTATGAACACAGCAAGTTGAAACGAGTTTGAATGTTCATCAGCAGATGTATATAAGAATAGAGGAAACAGATCAAGCGTTCATCAAAGATGTATCATAAAAGATAGAAGTGAAAGTCCATCAAAGATATGATGGAGTTTCATAGATATGATGGAAAGCAAAGTTCATCAGAACATACGATGATGTATCAATGATGTGACGGATGACAAAGAAAAGGGAAAGAAAGAAGAGAGGAAAAGCAAAAGAAAATAAAGTGTCCGTAACAGTAGGAGAAAAAAGTGCGTGCTCCCATTCATCCCTCGAAGAAAAAGGGTAATAAAGGTTTGTGATCCGTTGGTTTTGCATATTTGTCTTTGTGAACTTCTCCATAAAAAGTGGCATCTCTGCCGTACTGCTTGGAGGCCCCAGGATACTCCACTTTGAAGTATGGGCTAGAGGACTCGGGCAATATTTCGTGGACATCCATATCATTTGAATGATCATTACGGTGGTCAGCGTCCATAGAGTTATCTTCAGGTGAGAAGTCTGCTGACTACTGAATGAATAGGATTGTCTGTTTCAAGGCCGTATCCTGCACAATTGCTTGCGCTTCCGAGGCACTAACTCGGATCGAAGTGAATAACATTTTTATAGGCATGGCGACAACGAGACTTTGGCTGATTCATGTGGCTTAAAGCCTTGATTCATTCTCGAATGGGGCAGAGCAGCGAGGACAAAGCATCTTGTCAACTAGCATTTAGGTAGCAGAAATGTTTTATGATGTGATGAGGAAACAACTTCCTGCTGCATTACAATTATGTTTGGATATAGATGTTACATGTGATCCTCGTTCTTTCAGAAAGTGGGCAGCGACGATCAGCCGCATGGTGTAATGCGAGAAGCACACAAGCCTGGGACATGAATTTTTAGGTTGGTGAAATGTAAACTACAAGAGAGACTCCTGAGAAGCAACTTGGTCAGCGTGTTTTTCTGCCTGGGGATTGACACCGATAAAATTGTGTTAGCAGAATGATGACTTTCATGTTCATATTCTATTCCATCTGGTGCCTCTATCCTGGCACGTTTAAGCTCAACTGTGTATTCTTTAAAGCTACCCATCGATGTCCAGTATATTCGATATTGGTCAAGGAAAATAAACATACCATTTCGCAGATTTGTCCATAGATTGTACTGTGATCGATTAACCCACTTTGAATGGGTTGT
>JAJIRX010001085.1:0-16198 GCA_023853785.1 Psilocybe azurescens | reverse complement strand
GGCTTTGTGGTGGACTCGGACTCTCGCCTGTTTGACTGCGATGTCCGCCTCGATGATTCGTATTTCGCCAGATAAATAGTTGAAGAATTCAAGTTCTCGTTCGATAAGGGGGCAAAAGGGCTTAAGCATTATTGCTCGGTTTTCGGCATTTTCAAGATTTCAAGTAGTTCGTAGACGGAGAGTATTAAAAGTTGAGACGATGTAGTAGTAGATTGGGAACAGATGAGCACGAGCAGTGGAATGAGACATTGTTGGATATCGATGTTTGTTGCCTAGAAGTGTAGCGACTTGACCTTTCTTCCTTTGTTGGTCCGGTCTAAGTTTTTGAGCTGGGAAATCCGCAGTTGATACTCTAGATTTTGGTCATGCGCCATTGCTGCGCATCTTGCCTTGAGTTCATTGTGTGCTTGTTTCTCCGCTTCGAGACAGTATAAAGCTATCTCGAGTTCTTCAAGCATTTGTTGTGATCTTCTTGGATTTTGGTATTTTTGTCGTGAGGAAAATAGGTTCGTGAGTGTTTTGGGGAAAGAGAGTGGACTTGAGCGTTTGATTGAGGAAAGGAGAGCATGTTGATTGATTGTTGAGTGAGGAAGATGGTGGTCTTTTACAGCTTGTGGCGTGTTCGGTAAGTCTGTAAGATTTCGTTACCGGTTTCTTCAAAGACCGACGGTTCCCACGTTGCTTCAGTGATCGGATAGTCCTTCCATTTGACGTAGTATTGGTATCTCTCTTTTTCGATGTTTGAGAATCGTCTCTATTTCCCAATGTTCTTCTTCGTTTAATATCTCTGGTGGTGGTGAATGAATGGGTCCATGTGTTTCAGTCTCGTGGTGGATTATGGATGTATGCATGGAATAATCGTGCAAATAGCCATGAATGACCATCCTTTGGGAGTTCCAGTCGATAAGTTAGGGGTCCTAAGACTTCTTTGATCTTGAAGGGTCCTTTCGTTTTGGTGCCATTTTCTTGTGATAATTCGTCTGTAAATTTGTCGCTTCTAGCCAAACTCTTTGTCCTTGGATGAACGGTGTGAAGTTTGAGTTTTTCCTTTCAGCCATCCTTGTCCGGGCTAGTTCATGGGCTGCTAGGGCTTCTTCTCGATCCTTTTGAAGATACTTCAGTCTTTCTTCTGAAGGAAACTTGGTGTGTTCGAATGCGGTGGGAATTGCAATGGGGGAGTATCCGAGAATTAATTCGAATGGTGTTCTCTGTCTGTCCGCATGTCTTCGGTTATTGTGAGTGAATTGAGGGTCCCAAGTCGTCGTGCCAGTCTTCTGGGTGAGACGAGCAGTATATGGATAGATAGGCTTCGATCTCTTGTTATATCGTTCTGTTGTTGTCCGTTTGAGGGTGATAAGCAGTTGAAAATTTCGATTTTACTCCAGGAGTTTCATTAGCTCTTTGAATGATTCAGCGGCAAATCTGGGGTCTCGATCTGATGTGAGGCTGTCTGGTAGTCCAAACCTTTGTAGAGATTGTCCAGTAAGAGTTTGCCAGTCTTTTCGCATCCAGTCCTTTCATTCATGGAATAAGGATAAGTCCTTTGTGTTCCCGTGATCGGTGATGCTTAGAATCACATCAAATTCAACTTCTCCTTGCTTGTCCAGGATCGGTGGAAGGTCTGTAAGGAAGTCCATAGCACTGTCTGCAAAGGGTCGGCTGACTTTGGTCCAGGTATCGGTATGAATGATGGGTTAGAGGGATGTCGATTTATTTTGAACTGTTGGCAGGCGGCACATCCTTTTACGTATTGCTTGACAAATGATCGTAATCCTGGCCACCAGTAGTGTTGTTTTACCAATTGAATGTTTCTAATTCTCCAGGGTGTCCGGCTGAGATAGGGTCGTGATATGATTTGACTATGTCTTTCCGTAGGGTTTGATCTTTTGGAATGTAGGCTCGTCCTTGGTAGTATAAGATAGTTTTGCCGTTCACATTCTCTGTTTTCCATTCTCTGAGGTCGTGTCGTGCATTTGGTGGTCCTCCTTCTAATAGGGTTTTCATTGCTTCTGCTGCATTGTGGTCCAGTTCGTTGCATTGGCAATTCTTTCCTGTAACCGGCGTCAATTAAGTCGATGAAAAGCTTTTCTGGAAGTAAGGTGATGTTTTCATTGTCGTGGTCTTCTTCTGGGGTGAAATCGGGCGTCTTGAAAGGGTATCGGATTGAATCATTTTGTTTCCAGGTAGATGTACCAACTTCAGATTGAATTCTGAGACATACAGAGACCAGCGTGCCTGTCGTCGGTTTAGATTTTGGGCCGATCTGAAATATGTCAAATTCTTGTGATCTGAATATACCGTAGTCGTGTGTTCTGATCCTTGGATGTAGTGTCTCCATTCCTGTAATGATCTGATTATTCCCAGTAATTCCCTGTCGTAGATTTCGTAGTTTCTTTCGGTTGGAGAGAACGTTCTTGATATAAATGCGCATGGGTGTCTTTCGCCATTTCCGTCCAGTTGAGTAAGGACTGCTCCGGAGGCATATTTTGAAGCGTCAGATTCAATTTGAAATGGTTTGGCGGGGTGGGCATCAAGAGTACTGGTTCTTCTGTGAATCGTTTCTTCAGTTCATCAAAGGCAGCTTGAGTTGTGTCATTCCATAGAAATCCTTTGTCTTTCTTCAGGAGTTCATTTAGAGGTCGAGCTACTTCAGAGAATTTCCGGATGAATTTTCGGTAGAAGTTCCCAAAGCCCAGGAAACGTCGGACTTGTTTGAGAGTAGTAGGTGCTGGCCAGTCTTGAATTCCTTTGAGTTTTGTTGGATCCATAGAGATTTTTCCTGCTTCAACAATCATTCCGAGATATTCCACTTTTCCTTGAGCAAAGAGCATTTTTCCGGTTTGAGATAGAGATCGTTTTCTCGGAGTCGTTGTAGAACCATTTTGGTGTATTTTTCCAATTCCCCTTGATCTTTTGCAAAGATTAGAATGTCGTCCATATAGATGATTATGAAGCATTGTGATATCATGTCTTCGAAGATTGAGTCCATCATGGATTGGAAGGTTGCTGGGGAATTGCACATGCCAAAGAACATTACAGTTGGTTCAAAAGTCCTCGGTTGGTTTTGAATGCTGCTTTCCATTGATCACCTTCTTTTATCCTGATGTTGTTGTAGCCCCATCGGATATCTAGTTTGGTGAAGAATTTTGCGCCTTTCAATTTGTCCATAAGTTCCGTAATCCGTGGTAGTGGGTAAGCGTTCTTGATCGTCCAGTCGTTCAGATACCTGTAGTCTTGACAAGGTCTAAGCTTTCCATCTTTCTTTGATACAAAGAAGAAGGGAGATGCCATAGGTGATTCCGAGGGTCGAATGTATCCTTTGTCCAATTGTTCCTTTGTCCAGGTGTCCAGTTCTGTTTGTTCTGCCGGTGTGATATTGTATGCCTTGAATTTCTTTGGTATGAATCCTTCTTTTAACTCAATTTTATGGTCCCATGGTCTTGGTTCCGGGAATCGGTCTGCCGGCTTGTTGATCAAAAAGGTCCATATATGATTGATATTCTGGGGGAACAATTTCTTGGAGAGGTCTTGTCGGTTTCTCTGGTTCATATTGTTGGGCCAGCATCTGTGAGGTCGTGATTTTGGTGTTAAGCCAAGTTTCTTTTATTTCGTCTTCGTTTGCATCCCGATATATTGGATGACTAACGATTCAATTCCTCCAATGGGTGGGTAGTCTCGATTGTTGGTGTTAGTTTGTCCGTTTCTTCTTCAATGGTGGTTTGATTTATCGTAGGCCCTTGACGTGGTTTCCAAGTTATCTGTCCGTTCTGCCAGTTGATTCCTGGATTCTTTTCCTGTAGCCAAGGGAATCCTAAAATAATTTTCTGTTTTCCTAGCCCAGAGACCAGTAATTGTTCCCGATGGTTCCGGTTTCCAACCTTTAGGTCCAGGTCTACAAATGACGAGATGGTTCCTTTCTTGTTTGGGGTTCCGTCCACGTTATAAACCGGATCGGTTTTCCAAGGGTTGGGTTCTGAGTCCAAGTTTTTGTGCATAGTTCTGGTCAATGAATTTCCCTCCTGCTCCTGAGTCTAAGAGCGCAGAGGTTTCGACGATTTGTGAGCCATTCTGTTTCTTGGTGGGGAATGAAACTGGTAAAAGCATAGTTTTATTCTCGATTGTTGCCGTAAGTACAGATTGTATCTTCAGATAAGGAGAGACAGACGTCATCCTGTTTCTCCACTTTAAAAATCCTTTTCTTCTTTCTCTTCAAATCCTGTTTTAACCATGAGGTCTGCGAGTTCGTCTTTTCGTCCTTGTTCAGGCTCCTGATATGGGCATGGAGTTCCTTTGGGGTCCACTTCTTGCTGGGTTGTCCTTGGGTTCTGTTCTGGTTTGTTGGTCCTTTCTGTGGGCAATCTCTGGATAGATGTCCTCGTTGTTTGCACCTGAAACAGGCGCCTTTCCTGATTAATTCGGTTCGTTCTTCAGCTGTCATGGCGCTTATGTCCATCCTGTTTGGGTCGTAGTTCCTGTTGTTTCTTGGGAAGTTGTTCCATTGTGGCGCCCTCCTACGTTCTTCTGGTTCTTCTCTAAAGACCTTGGCAAGTCTATAGTTGGTGTCAAATGTTGTTGCTTTTTGTACCAGCCTTGGATTGTCCTTGGAAGGTCTTCAGAGTACAGGATCCTGTCAGCAAGCTGAGGTGTGATGCATTTTGGAATAATCCAATGAGGTGGGTGTGGTCTGATTCCGTTTCTGTTCCTAGATTGGCTTGTCCTACCAACAATTTGAACTTGTTGATGATGTCTTCCACCCTTTCGTTGGGTTTTTGCCTAAGTCGTTTTATGTCGTTCATGGCTGATCTGGTTTCATCCACTGGAGTGAATGCGTCGTGGAATTTTTCGAGAAATGTTCCGAGGGTGTCCCATTCGAGGGTTTGGTTGGGACTAGTTCCTTTTGTCCTTGAGGTCAAGTACTGTTCCTTCCATAGTTTTGCTCCTCCTTCCATGCAAAATGATAAAATGAAGGCAATTTTCTTCTTGTCTGTGTTGTAGACGTCATCGTTTATGTCCATGTAGAGGTAGCAGTCTTGCATGAAAGACCTGGATTTCGTCCTGTCTCCATCGAATACGGTGGGTTTGTTGATCGAGATTTCTTTCTTTCCGTTTGTTTCGACCATGTCTGTGTCTTGTTCTTCTTGATCTATCGCCAGGGTTGATAATAAGTCGTATAGCGAGTTTGATAGGTCTTCGTTGCCTAGGTTGATATCTTCAGAGCTTTGTCTGGACGGGTTCGGTGTCTGCCAATTTCGTGTCGGGGTTTCAGAGGTCTCATCTGCTGGGGAGCGGGCGAGATTCGTAGATGAGCTAGTTCTTTTGTTACGACTTCAAGCTTATATTCACGTGCGTGGATAAAGCCGACAGTCAAGTAGTCAAGAACAGCAAGTTCCAAGCAGTGTCAAGTAAGAGGAGGTTAGATTCTCAAGAACTAGCTAAAGAATACAGTGGATCCTTCCTGGTATAAATACTATGAACCGCACAGCAAGTTGAAACGAGTTTGAATGTTCATCAGCAGATGTATATAAGAATAGAGGAAACAGATCAAGCGTTCATCAAAGATGTATCATAAAAGATAGAAGTGAAAGTCCATCAAAGATATGATGGAGTTTCATAGATATGATGGAAAGCAAAGTTCATCAGAACATACGATGATGTATCAATGATGTGACGGATGACAAAGAAAAGGGAAAAGAAAAAGAAAAGAGAAAGGAAAAGCAAAAGAAAATAAAGTGTCCGTAACAACGTCCTGAACAGTCAGAGTTCTCTGACAGTCGTCCCTAGTTACTATGAGCAATCACTAGTCGTATAGGGTTCCAATCCGTACTTAACAATCCCCAGGGCAGTCCACGGATGACTTATAAAAGCCTGCTTATCAAGTCTAATAGACCTGACGTTGAATATCACAATGGCGATCGCTCACGAAACCAGGTAGCGCCTAATTGCTTAAGGTGAACTGCAGTGTTCGATCTCTTATCACACAAATCACTAGTCCTCGAAGTGTTAACACTAGAATTCTTATTCAGAGTAAATTCTGATATCAAATCTGGGGTGTAAATTACTTGGTTCCTATTCTAAGATACAGGACTGTTTTTATAGACTAAATAGATACTTTGGCTTGTGATAATTGAAAGAGACTAAGAGAAAAGGAAGGAAATGGACCGCGTGCTGCCTAGCCTTTGCTGCACCAATTATAATAGTGGAAAGTACTAGTTTGCCTGGGCTACAGCGCTTATTTGAAGATAACATGGTTGTCCATGCGGCAGTGCCTTCTTGGGTAGCGATCACCCGACTTATTTTATCAGATGGCTCGCGGCTAAGGCATGTCGGGACTAGATTGCTTAGGGGTATATTTCCTAGGAAACCCTCCCAAGGTTCCCCAGCACAGTTGCTATTGGTTTAGGACCCCTGGAACAGCAGGTGCCCTTATCATGAGGCAAGTTACCTCTAGTATCGTGTGGCAATCGCTGGCTGGGCGATCGCTCACTCACGTTGGCTGCATTGCAAATTACAAGTTTTTATAGTCGGATCTAGTAGACCGCCATATGCTGAGTTGTACACAAGATTTCAATTGCCAATACATTCGGTCCATGGGGGCGATCACCCGTGTGGCGCAGTGATGCCTGATCCCCGAGCGGTTGATCGCCTAATTTAGTGAACAGCCTTTGTGAGGCCTGGACACAGTGATCGCTTTTGCTAATTAATAAGGTTTTCATCACTTGGCGATCGCTTGTAAGACACTGGTGGGTGTTACCCCTTGTAAGAGCCAAGGTCATTTCTTAAGGGTTTCTTCTTTGCATGGGACTAATAGTATGATCAATGGAGCGGGCGATCGCTTCAGACACTCGGTTAGGGGTTGCTTTGATAGCTGTGTAGGAAACTAAAGGTAGTCTTTGATTCGTAGCACTGATTAATAGGCCACACTACACCTTAGTTAGTTTGTAAGGTCTATTACTCTTGTTGGCCCACTAGGAAGTAAAGCCTCAAAGCCTAATAGTCTGGCGATATCTCCTACCCTTCACTAGTATAATGTACTAGTTTATTACAGATAACAATCGCAAAAATAAGGGCCTCTGTATCTCACTATGAATTGTAAGCTCAGAATGGTTTACACCCTTTCAGCGCGTTGGTGGCTTCGTCTTTGCCGCCACATCTGGTGGAGACTTGGGTTGGCTCATTTAGGTAAGTTTGTAGATTTAAAGTGTGTATTTACGCTATCTAAACGCCTGTATGTCTCCCGAGGCTCTTGTTTGCCCTGTGTATAGCATGGGAAATTTTGAGATGGGAGTGGTTAAGGGTAGAGAAGCGGCCCAAAAACCTCTCATAGACATCTAAAGCTACTCAAGGCATCTCTGACATCCACTGAGATGTCTTTTATTTCTCTTCAGGTTCATTTGAGATGCAGCATGATAATGGCATCTTAGAGAATTCAAGTATAGTGAAATGTATATATAATTCAAGCAAGCTCTCTACTAGAGTGATATGCTAGTTGATTAGACAATCACAGACAGGGAAAAGGATATACATATAAAATAATGTATAATAGGATAGATAGAATGTGGGATAATCCATCATCATAATTTAAGATACTGTAGCTAATGTTGGCATTGGGCCATTGGATGGGCACAGCAGATTGAGAAAGTGAGAGGGCAAGTGGTGCATAGGTGTCAGGACCAGAGATGGTTATCTATTACATGAGTTTTAGTGAGCAAAAAGCGGAGGAATGGATAATTAAAATATACCTGTTGGAATTTAGCACCCTCATTCATTATTCTAAAAGGCAAGATGGGGAGATGAGTGCCACTAAACATAAACATAGGAAAACACAGAGTGAGCCACTGGATGGCCAAATGAACATGGCAAATGATACATCACCAATGCCAGTGCCAGGGCCATAAACAGTCCTATACAATCTGTTATTCATGTTGTAGTTAGTAAAAGAAGGAAGAGGGACTGTGGTATACCCACTTTCTGGATTTAGCATTTCTATTCATAATGGTGAAAGACAGAACAGTAGCAGTGATTGTGAGTGTAGAGTAGTCGGCATTGGACACACCAGATGACAAAGATGATGGGACTGTGGCCATCCTCTGTAGTCTGTTGAAAGTATGGTTGTTAGCAATAAAAAAGGTGAGAGATGGACAGAACATATCTGTGCAGCTGGGCAGCATGGTGTTTGATGTAAACTAGCCATATACTCAGTTGCCACTGCATGTGGCACAAGCATGTGGCATGGTACACTGGGGGTCTTGGTTATGGATTAGCAATAGAGGGTAATGGTAGTAATTACTGAGGTACTGCCATTATTATGCTACATGGGCACCATTGCCAGTTCTTGTTGCCATCAGGTGGTGTCAGCTTTACCATAGAAATGGGAATGTTGGTACTTAGTATTAGCACAGCAAGTGTGGGGCAGTGAAAATGGCATCAATGACATTGGGCATCATTGACAATTATGAGGGTAAGGGAACAGTGGTGGTGGTGGTGAACCAAGAATGAAGTTGAACTTCACAAATCACTAGGCAACAGCATGGGTATTCCTGTATATATTGACACTTTTATCCATACTCAACTTGTGCAATATACCCATGAATTGCACTTTTACCCATCAAAAAGAGTCTAAAAACAGCTAAATCAGTCCAGAAATGACTGAGATATGGCCTATTTTATCATTGCATACAATTGGCTATACATATAATTCACTCAGTTTTGGCTCAAAAATTATGTTTTGGACTTGTTTTGAAGGTGAAAGCTAGGATAATTTTTATCTGTAATTGTATCTGAACTATAACTGGCTAATAACCTGTACAAAATACCTGAACCTGTGCTGTTGCCTACAAATCATACAAGTTCAACATGTCACATGATGCATGGGAAAATTTCCCAAAACTGATATGAAAAGTGATGTGACCAAATCTACAAGACACATCTCATAGATTTGGTCATGTCTCTTTAGGAAATACTGTCACAACCAAAATGCATCACATCTTGTTTAAGTTGTACTAAAGACAAGGTGAATTATAGCAACAGTGCTTGGTGAGAAGAATGTGGTAGCACATATCTTTTAGTTTGTCCAAGCTCTAAACAGGGATGTGAGAATATGGTGGGTAGTGGAATGTTGAAAGGAGTTCATTTCACCAGGAATGGTGTAAGTAAACAAAAGCACAAATGGAGAATATCATGTGATTTACATTATTTATTTGCTTTCAAGGGCAACAGCATGCATATTCCCATGTGTATTGGCCCTATTATCTGTACCCAACCTGTGTAATACCATATCTGTGATTTGTGCATGTTTACCAATCAAAAGAAGTCCAAAAACAGTCAAATTAGTCCAGAAATGACTGAGATATGGCCTATTTTAATACATTGCATAAAATTGGGTGTACTTTACTCAGTTTTGGTTCAAAAATTATGTTTTTGGAGATGTTTTGAAGGGGACAGATAGAAATTATTTTATGCATAATTTTATCCATGCTATATTTAGCTATTAACCTGTACAGAATACCCAAACCTGTGCCATTGTCTAGATTCAAATTGACTGTATCTTTTTGCATATCTTTTTACCATGCAACTACTATTTTCCTGCAATCACCAGGCCATATGCCCCCTATCTCATTCCATTATCTTTTAAATATCATGTTGTAGATGTAGTTTATTAAATTAGCTATGTACTTACATACATATCTATGGAATGGCATGGGTTTTGAGCCTGTGCAGATTATGGGTAAGGGTATGTGCAGGTACTGGTATGGGTAACAATTTTGTATGTTGGACTACGTAGTGTGTGATTTGATATAGAAATCAAAAACCAATACAGAAAACCAGAGAGGAATGGTCTAGACTTGGTAAGGCAACTCTCTCCCTGTTGAGTTAAAGTGAGGGCTGGCTTAGCCACTAGGTTGTGAAGATGTATGTGGTTTGAGGAGGGCAGAGAGCGTCTGAAGGAGGATAAATGAATGAGGGGTATAAAATGCCCTTGAGTGTTTACTGAGAGGAAGATACCTGACTTGGTTGGGGTAAAATGGTGTGAATGAAGAGTGATGACTGTGGAGAGGCCAAATGGATAAATTGTAGGGATTGATATGGGGGCAAGATTGAGAATATATTCTTGATTCTAGGGTGCTTCAATCGAGTCCACAGCTTCTGCAAAGCCAAGTAAAGCCTGCTGATAGAATAATGGCTAGAGCCAAGAGCAAAGAAGGTGAAGAATTGTGCAATGTTCTTGATCCAAACCTTGAACAGAACAGTGAGGTAAATGAGGGATGGCTAGGGCAACCAAAGTGACAACCTAAGCGATAATCTTGAACCAAAAAAATCAAGCAGAGCAGTGAGGCAGATAAAGGGTGACTGGAGTGATGGATGAAGATGACAACAAGACCAATATTGCTGAATAAAATATTCTGGAGCAATAGAAGCAATGGGGAGTTGAGGATCTGGATGTAGAGGAAGAATGAAGGCCTTGGAGAATGATATGATTGAAATGAACAGGATAAAATTCTCTGTGATAAGAGAATGTGGGTGGTTTGATAAACTGGTCTAACCACTGATGAATGTCTTAAATAACTGGAGTAATTGCTGGATTTTGTGCTGAATACTGATAATAACTTCTTGAGTGCGTACTGGAGTGCTGATACTGAGTGCTGATAACTTTGAAAACTTTGCTGTGAAGAAATTTGGGGCTTGTAACTTCCTTGCCTTCCAAGCAATACTACTATATGGTTTATATACTAGAGAACATAGAAAAATATTTAAAAGAGATCAAGCATCCAAACTATACTAATCTTTCTGTAGAACAACACCCAGTAGTCCTATCTGCCAATTACATACACTAGAATGAAGGCTGACAGAGTTTAGGAGTGAAAAATAGAAGGATGAGTAAGTAAGTAACATAGGATGAGTAAGAAGTATAAGCAGGATTATGAAAAGCGAAGTGAGATGAGTAAGAAAGAAGTGAAGCTGAGTAAGTACAATAAGCAAGAATAACAAAAGGAAGGAAGGATCAATCATATGAAAGGTCAGACAATAGAAAAGGAGCCAAAATAGCAAACAAGTACCACGCTAATGAATAGAACCAGTCTATTCATGGCACAGCTCAGTCATTCATTACCAAGACTGCTGAGTGAGACAAAGATTTCCTGCATATGTGGAATCCAGTTAAGGACCAAATAGTTGTAGATGACCTGACAATGGTGATATATGATGCTGTGCAGTGCTGTGCATACTAGGATGGATAGGAATGATGTCCAGGAATAAGCTGCGTATAGCCTTGAGGTTCAAAATAGATGGACAATTGAATCATTGATAGGGAATGTAGCTGATTAAATGGTTGAAGTGGAGATTGAAAGTTGGAATGAAGATTGAAGTGGACTGTGAATGGGATTCAACGTTGAATATTGAGGGACGTGCTTCAGATAAAAATGCAAAATAATAACCATGGCTTCTGTATGCAATGGGGAGTCAAGACAGACACTCTAAGCTTATAGATAAATCTCATATCCAATCAAAATTGGTGTATGACAATGTGTGAGATTTCAAACAAGCCATAGAATGTCCCAAACAGTTGAGAGTTGAGTGAGATAGAAAAGAAGCAGTGAAATTCACTGTTTCTGATCTATCTCCCTCATTTCTCAATCATTCAGATTGTTTTTGGGCTTGTTTTGTTGGGAAAACCTACCAGGTTGCAGGTAGGGCTTGCCACGTAGGTATGGGTATAGCGCAAGATACCTGGGGGTTACCCTTGCTATTCTCTATATACTTATCTAAGATTTAATAATGCTATGCTCAGAAATTTCAAGAATGCTTTGTGGTAATTTAGAATTTTTAAAAGACTCATAGAGAGCTTTAAAGAAATTTGAAATCTTGCAAAGACTGCAGAAAGCTTTGAGGAATCAGACTATTTCCAAAGACCACAAAGACATCCCAAACCAGCCTAGAGTGCCAAATGTGCTTTATAAAGGTTGTAATTACCTAAGGCATTCTCAGAGCAAATCCCTTTTTCCTGATGCAGTCTGCAATGCAGATAGTGGGCAGATTGCATATCCAGCATTGGTGCAGCTGGTGTTCAGCTACTCCCAATGCTTGGTCAACACATTGGTGCTATATTTGTCTGTCCCCATGCTGTTAGGCTCTGTTCAGATTCAGAATGTGAGCCACTTTCTCACATTCTGTGATGGTATTCTAGGTCACCTGACCTCAGCATGATAATTGTGTGACTTCCTAATTAGAATATGAGGCTAAAACTACAATCTAATTTTAGGATTTTCTCCTATCCATATATAATTTGACCTCTTCAGCGACAAATAAAAGGCAAAGAACTTGAATATACCTGGATAGATGTTGAGCAGCTTGAGTGCAATACTACCTTTCCCAATTTGAATTATCTAGTCACAGAAGGTCACAGATTGGATCAGAATGCCAACTTTCTAAGGTAGGCGACTTTCATAATCAAATAGCATCACGTGGTCTATGTGACACCGTCTGAAATAGGCAACTTTTCACAAAAATACGATAAAATGGACATTATCTCAAATTATGGGAGGCTTTTCGCACTTTTGGCTACTAGATTTTGTAGTAAATAGTATGTGTTGCATGAATTCAAAATATTTT
The DNA here is from genome assembly GCA_023853785.1 of Psilocybe azurescens. Lineage (NCBI taxonomy): Eukaryota > Fungi > Basidiomycota > Agaricomycetes > Agaricales > Agrocybaceae > Psilocybe > Psilocybe azurescens. The sequence continues at coordinate 3,592 of JAJIRX010001085.1, read as the reverse complement.
TGCAAAAAGTCCAAATTTGGAGGAGGAATAACAAAAATGCGTTGTTATTGTGGACCATGGTGAGAGAAGAGTATCAGCGTGGGATCATTATCTGCCAGCCAATCCGAGGCATCTTTTGAAAATGTTTAAACTCCTTCAGTCCTTACTCAATTCTTTCCCAAATTTGCAAGCATATAATTAACATGTATCTTAATAAAATCTAGTAGCGGAATTTCATTCAATGGCCTACAACAAATTCTATGAATGTTCCGTTGTTTTTCCGTGCATTTATTTCCCGATTTGATCAAGGGATGTCACACGGAAATAACACCACGTGATGCTATTTGATTATGAAAGTTGTTCACCTTATTATGGACTCAGAATGTGAGAATGTGGCTCACATTCTGAATCCAAACAGAGCCTTACTATCCCTTTCCAGGAGTTTGAAGCTTTTTCATGTATTTGACATATTCTTACACATCCACTGACTCTCTTGTCCTCAAACTTGGCCAAAAGATGTAGGATTGTGCCCTCTATTTGAATATCAAATTAATATTTGAAAAAGTCAACAAGAGATGAGAGTGGAGCATTTCCGGCACATGTAAGTCACAAATTCCAGGAGATTGAAATGATTGTAATGGAAAGTCACATCAAAATGTTCATCTTCCGCACCTTTAGGCATCAGTGTTTTTGAATCTTAAGAAATTCATGCTGGCGTCATTTTTGGCCTTTGAGGCAGAACCTTAAACTTCATCACATCAGTCACTCTTTGTGAACACAAAAATGCCATTTCTAACTTTGCACTCCGGGCGAATATATCCTCAAGTCCAGAATTTTGGATATTTAATGGCCTGCTATATAGGAATGTTTGTCTAGAATTTGGGGGTAAACGGGTCACCCAATCTATCCAGATCTGGGACAACATCCTGTTACTTTGACCTATTACTGTAATCAAATTGGCACTTCTCAGTTCTATCATATAGCAGCCACAAAGCTCAATTTTTTTACATATTCTTAATGGAATAGTCCATCTGTATACATGTACAAAATTTTGTGTAGATAGAGCCAGAACTGAAGGAGAAAAACAAAAATTTCAAACTCCTGAAATTTCAAACTCCTGGAAAGGGATAGTATTAGTGCATAATGGAGTTTGGTGAGCATTTTCCCACATGTTCCCAACAGGTTTCATCATTCAGCTGATGTCCAGCTGCCATATTTTTGGTCGTGTAGAAGATTGTGAGCTCACCTATTACATTACTACACCTTTCCTCTGGCACGTCATGGGAAACCATATACATCACAGACATTGCAGAGAAAAGGTTGAGTCCATATAGAAACAGCCAAAATGAAGCCTGTCTTTGTCAATGTTTGACATTCAGATCAGGGCCCAAAACGCGCAGCTTGAGACAATGGGCTGGAATATTTCTCAAGACACGCCGGGCATGAGATAGGCAAGGGGATAAATAAGTAAAAGTATGTAGTTGAGATAAGAGGTTGTTAGCAAGTTGTTAGTACTAACAAGCATGGTCCTTGTTGCATCACCCACAGACGACAATAATGTTCTGCTCGCAGAGACGAATCAGAGGTGACAGCCTTTCATGCATCCAGATCACAAAACTGGCACGAATCAAAAAAGCCGAATTTGATCCTCTAACACAATCTCCCCAACCATTTTCTCCGACATATAGGAAAAACGCTGAGGGAACGTCGCCCCATATCTTTCCTGCATTTCTGTCAGGGCGAGGGTTCGTTCAGCTGATACAGCTCCTTTATCTCATAAGCATACGCAGCAACACCCTGCAACCCGGCATTGAAATCTGCATTACCCATCCCATCCTCCACCTCAATTTCACCAGGCGTTTTCCCACGGCTTATTGTGGCTATGTAACGCAGAGTCTGATCCGGACTGGACACGTATAGCCTGATAGTCTAGAATGAGTATTGAGCAGAGTAAGAGCAATAGCAATACTGACCACATCCTCTCGACCGTGTTAGAGATCAAAACTCGTGGTTCTTTGTCCGTTGAAGGATGTGGTTCATATAAACAGGTTTAATGGAGATGAGAATATCCGCCTTGGATGTGGCAGGAGACGACGATTTGGAGGCTCGACTACGCTTTGACTGAGAGGAAGAAGAGGCCTCGCTCTTGCGTTTTTCATGTTGTGTGGTTATGGGTAACTAAACCTGTGAAGACTTGCTTTACATAGACTCTAGAGAAAGGTGAAGTTCAGGAGAAGGTCAATGTTCAAACTCAGATTCAACGATTTTCTGATGAATTGATGGCAGACTGTCGCAAGCTTTGGCTCCATCGAGTGGTCACTCAGCACTGGTCCAGATGAATTGCCAATTTTTACAGTATAAGTCGAGTATAAGTAAATGGATACGTCCAAGCTGAACTGAATCCCATGATCGTGAACTCGTATATCATTAACGTGAAAGAAAAAATTACGCAGAATGACCAGAATACAACTTATAATTCTACAGAAAAAGAAAAGTATACAGTGAGGTGAGGCGTGAGGGCGTGCTGTGAACGACTTGTAGATGGACCTTGAAGGATGAAGAAAGTAACAAAAAATGAATCAAGAAAACAAAGCCATATTAGAAGAAGAGTTATTTCTGTAGATCACCGAGAAGGTGGGCTCGATCCCGATCCCGAAGGGCGGTTATTGTTATTGTCCAGGACCTCCTTCAGCTGATCGTTCCTCTTCTGGGCCAGTTCCAGCTGTCTTTGCAGACTCCTAAAGTTAAGTGAGCAACACACAATCAGTAAAAAGAACAACAACAGCATCAAGAGAAACCCCAACGTACTTGAGGGTATTTTCCAATTCTGCAACCCTCTCCTTACTGCCCTGCCGCTCTCTCTTGATCCTCTCTTCCGCCGCCTTCATCCTGGCTTCGTACTCCTTGACGCGGGCCTCCCACTTGCTGTCCGTCGACGCGCTCTTCTGGTTGATCGCGGCAATCTTCTCCTCGGTTGCGACGAGTTGGTTCTGGGCGTTGTTCAGCCTTCGCTCCGCATTGGCTGCCCGGGTGGCTAATGATCGGATCTCCATGGCGTCGCCACCTCCTGGCCGCTTCATACCAGCAAGCTGGGAAGCCATCTCGGCGTTGGTGGTCTACACAGAACATCAGTATTAATCATAGAAATAACTGCACAGCGAAAAACGAAACGAAGGCGGCGTACCTTGATAGCTTCAAGTTCACCTTCCTTCTGCGCGAACTTGCGCTTCCATCCCGCCTTGGTCTCGGCGTACGTCTTGAGGCTGCTCTCGAACTTGTCGATCTGCTTCCACCGCTGGTCTGCTTCCGCATATCATTCAGCTTGTCGGAGAATTTCCCCTCGACCTCCTTGCATCGCTTGTCGAAGTCCAGCTGGATCTGGCTGAGAGCTTTGAGACGGGTGATTAGGTTGTCATGGAACACGCCGAAGTTCGTGAACGGCTTTGTTTCAGCCTGAGTGCCCTTTTTCTGTGAAAACAAGCCCCATTAACTTCTTGAGTTTTAAGATATGGAAAACAGCCACTCACAGGAGTCTTGTCAACGCCCAGGATCTTATCCAGGTATTGATATATGGTCAGTAACAGAGTGTTCCTCTCGGTAAGTTGATCCCGAT
>JAJIRX010001083.1:0-35880 GCA_023853785.1 Psilocybe azurescens | reverse complement strand
GAAATTGATAGGCCAATGATACTGAGTACACATTTCTGCATCAGTTGTCTGTTTCTCCATAGTGCAATGACTCCACGGTTGTATCACGGATGAACGCTGTATGTGTGATTTGATCATCATATTCAATGAGCTGATTACGAACTCATATGATTGATAACCTGCCTAAAGCCCCACGACCAGTCCGGACCTATTTTCCAAGTTGGTTCAACAATTCGGCCACTTTTTTTGTAGTTCAGAGTCCTCCAGTTGCATTTCAGACAATGCTGCTTTTCAACATTTTCTCCGAAATTCCTTCATGATGTAGCACGAGAAAATTTGGAGCAAAGAACTTGCTGATGTGTCAAGTTTGTCTATAGCTCAGTCTCCATGTCGCATACACTGCCTGCTCATATGGATCCTCTCCAACTCCTCACTCTGTAACAATTTATGCGTGTCGCCGATAGAATTCTTTGATATTGGCTTAATGACAAGTGGCAATGAATGTAAGTTAGCTTGGAAATAGCTAAAGCAAAGTAATGGAGTTCCTGTCTTGTGCTTTAGAGAAAGTCTTTTCTAAAGAAACCAAAATGAGAGTAAGAACCCGTACAATGTGCTGCCAGCACTTATTTTCCTTGTTCTTCTGCCCGAGCCTGATCATAGTAGCAGGTTTTTTACGCTCTTCATGCTCCATCGCACCAACTTTTACATCTGCTCTTGGAGACTTGGCTCTGTGTTACGTGTTGTAACCAGGATGTTCCAGATCACACCGATAAAGAATTTATTCAGCTTCAAGTTGACATCATTCCGCATTGTCAAAGAAGAGAAGCCAGTTTCCTTTGTGCTGGCTTGCAAGCCAACGGAGGCTTGCATCTACTGACGCTCTGTATTTTCTGGAGTGATGGCCTCAAGATCTGTTTGAAGAGTTTGTTTATTGGTTGCTGTCAACATAGAATATATCGCAGAAGCTGAAAATGTAAATGTAAATTATTGCTAGTTGTGATTTTTACAGATAGTAGAACCATACCGGTGGATGATTCTGCACAAATTTGAAAGCAAGTTGGGTCTTTCCGAACCCCTAGGCCGCAAAAGACAAAGACATCGCTGAGAATCACTGCCCAACTGCACATTCAAAGATTCGCATTTGGCATTTCTTCGTCCCTATAAATGATTCCACTGGAAGTGGACAATGCTATGCTCTTCTGATGTTGAACTAATTCATTTGAGGCAGGGAGAAACTAGTGTGACGAGATTAGATTACTTATGTAGATCTACAAGAGTGATTCTTCCCTACTAGTTGCTCGAGAGAAGCTGCGCCTTGGGACTCTGATCGTCAACAGGTGCAAGCTTTTCAGCAACTCTTCCTTCTTCATATATTGCATTATGAGCCCACATTGCTCAGTTTCTCCCATTTGAATTCTATTCTGCATCCCTTGCTCAACATTTAGTCGAAAATAAGTGTTCGACAAGTTGCTAAAACGACGCAACATTTCTTGATGTGTATTTTCACAGTCAGTGGTAATTGCCTTTAGCGCATTGATGACGTCTGTTGGTATGATCGCTGGAATAATCCAGGTTTCTTGATCCTGATTACCTCGGCCTGTCCAGTACCAATGCCACTGGCACCCGATTTGATTGGCGCCAAATAGGCCTCCTCTTCCAGTACCACCTGACTGGATTATTTCGCCTAGTCCAACCGCCGATGAAAGGCTTGTTCCGCTTCAATTTCAATGCGCTAAAGAAGGTAGGGTGCTTAGATGTGCTGAATAGCGCCTCCAAATTTTGTAATTTGAATGTGTTTCACGAGACTGGTATGTCCCAAAGCACTGAATGTCCATGCGCTTCTTTGCGCAGACGAAGCTAATATCTTCGAATTCAAAATCCAAATGCATGGAAGAGTAAGTAATATACTCACGTTCGGCAGTCTCCAGCTCGATCACCTTCTAATAAGGGTGATTCGGAATCATCAGTTACGGTCTTCACAACAGATTTCATCACTGCTTCGAGTTTTTTTGCTTTGAATTTTCCGTCTCCCCGTTCATATCAGAGAAGACTTGTTTCGCCAGATCGTCGTAGTGATCTATTGCCGTGTCTACATCCATCCGAAGACGCCCAAGCATTAAGGCTATTATCCTGTAAGATACAAATTTTCATGTAACGTTGGAGTAATATGAGACGATTGTAGATGTATAACGCAACGCACCCTCCAGTACTAGTACCACCAATCAGATCGAAGTAATCGCACGGCTTCGGGAGTCCGCTAAGAGGTTCTTGACCGTCCTTCTTCCGTTTCGCGTTCTCCTCAACCATCAGCCTGTGCATAACTTCTTTGATCATAAGCAGTCCGAAAGTCCGCGAATCCCACCGCCATCTGTTCAGAGTTTACTAGTTAGCGACTCTATCGGTGAGAGAGTACAAACGGACGCATATACCTAGCGCAAGCAGCCTCAAAGGTGGTTCTTCTGCGGAGGAAGTCATCGTTAAGATCAAGGAATCGATGTCTCGAGCCTCGAGGCGGGATGTATGACATGCTGCATGGACCTAAATTTTCACACGGAAGGGCCTAGTACTCTTTACAGCGACAACTGGTTATTATCTGAAGCGGAGGAGGAACCCGAACATTGATCGATGCCCGAGTTCTCGTGTTGGATGGCATCCTGTGCATATGTGTGGAACGATGAGATCGGGACGTAGTGTGGCTCGCGCGTGTGAAAGATCTGTGATTGCATCGATAGAAAAAACATTGCCACGAATCGCCCACGATTCGTTTCCCCCACTCTTCCCCCCTACCTCCCATCACGGCTGTGAGGTTCGCTCAATCTCTCTTTATTGCACTCGCCGACACTCTGTTCTGCTCATTGCCTTCAGGAGTTGCCTACGATTATGAAGTTGCTCTGGTCGTCGATCGATGATATGACCTCTGTTTCCTTTCGTCTCTTTTCTTCCCAACGTATCTTGTTCCTATATCCTAAGATAACTTGGTCACCAACCTCGGCCTGGCAGCGGAAGATTCCGAGACAAGAAAATTGGTCAGATTTCACCGACCGCACGGTCCGAAAGAGGTGGGATCATTTAAAACCCTAACCCAACGGAGCCTCGTGTGTGTTATGACTGTCGCCCCATTGTCGTGCTCATTCCCGACATATACCCGCACCAGCCAAGATCTGCGCAATGTGGTCGCACTTGCACCCTATCAGTGTTGCGCGGACACTCACCTCCCTCTTCCTGCCCCCTCAGTCCTCAGCACCCACGCCTGGCCTGCAAGAATTCCTGGCAGCGACGATGATATGTTGATTTGCAGAGATCGTATACACCCCCACCTTACTGGGCTCTGAGAACCACTACTTCTCTTTCGGTCCCAATGGTGCCCCCCTGGTCGCTGCCGTGCTCCTCCGCCCAGTCTATCCCACTGAATCTGCGCTGTCCCTCTTCTCCAGTGCTGGCTTAGTCATCGAGCTGGGCCCAGAAGTGTCCTTGGCCCCGACTCATCTCTGCCCTCCTATGGACTCTGTTGCCCTTCCGCGCGTCGGCACCGTCCATAACCCTCTCCTAGATCTGTCCCATTTGGCTCGAGCACGCTCCTCCACCTGACTACCTCGACCAATCCCGCGAGGCGTTCAAGGAAGCCGATGGATGAGCTCCTTGCGAGTCTGGGTTTCTTTTCTGGATACGGAAAGGAGGGTGGTGAAAAGAGAAATGGAGACGGAGATGTCCGTGCGGCGAAAGAAGAGTGGATAGAGACCCTGGAGAGAAATGGGGTGCGCTACGACGACGAGAATGTCGAGTGGGTCATGGCGCTGTCCTATGAGGCTCTAAGCTCTAAGAGCCATGTGCAGTTACTTTTCACGATGTACGTTCCTTGTCCCTGCCTGGTCCGTGGTTTGGTGGGTGGCTGAGCAGTGCAGTATATGCATTGGAAGCAAAGTTCGTCTTCTACACGTTTCCTTCGCGTCGCCGATTTTGCTATTTTCTGTCCTTTCCGGGCCTCTTTTTTGATATCTTTGCTCTTTTTATCATTTTCCTTACGTACTAATTACCTGCCTTCTCGCTGTCCGATCTCCCAGACCATTCGAACACCCAACCGATCATACATTTCCCGGCACTTGTGACTCCATAGTTCCCTTGACCAACTGTTCCGCCCAGTGCTGAAGATCTGTCGAGTTCATCGTATATCATGCAGGCTTCCTTCCTTTCAGTATTTTTTACCCTTATTTCTTTCTTTTATCCCATCTTCGCCCTGCGCCTGGTGAGCCCAATAACTCGAGGTCATCTTCGTCTCCTATCCTACATGTAGTTTTCTCATATTTATTTTCTCATCCGCACCCAGTCGTTACTGAACTACCCTGTCATTCGAAGATATGAATTTGTATCCGCCAAAGGCAACGAAATTGGCATCCAGTCTCGATGCCAGGATCTACGGAAACAGTTGAGGCCTGTACGACTTTGGTATGTTATCTACGACGTTAATTACCTGATGTCCCGCAGAAAGCCGCCGCATTATCAGATGAAAGGGAGACGAAAATGGGATCTGATGTGTCAAACCAGGTATACCATCACAACCAACGTCTACTGTTCTCTCCCTGGTCATCAATGTACCTCTGTCATACTCTCTTCGCCCATGTACCTCTAATGCTCATCTCGATAGCTGTCTATAATTAGCAGTATTGAAAGTTTGCTTGAAATTTTGTGATCTCTCGTTTCACTCTCCCGATTTTTACTTCTAACAAGCCTCATTGATAACTAGAGCTCCTACACCTGGATTTTCAAAGCCTCTGTCGACGTGTGCCTCGTTCTATATCATGGGATGTCTTTCGTCGCGTCCTAGCTCAAAGTTTGCATCAGAAGTAAGCTTCTCGGTTGAAGCTTTCGGTTTCTACATGAAATGACATCGCATGTGGTCTATTCTTCCGCTCTCGTGCTTTCTTGTAATTTTTTTTATTTCGCACTTCGAATTACGATTTATCTTACGCTTGTCGATAACATATCCGAACCCAGGCACCTGCTCCAAATTTCAGTTCCCAACTCTCAATGGTTAAAAGATACTCAGAGCCATCGTCTTTGCGCCCTGCATACCAAGTCATATAATTGATCTGACCGTCCTTAGGGCCATACGTTTAAAATAGAGGCAAGTTTGTCGATTTCTTGTTTGCATATAGGTCCCCCGTTGTGGGATCATTCCTCCCCTAATTTCATAAGCTGGTTTCATGGATTGGTTAGTTCTCGTTTTGATCTCCTATTTTTGTTATCCTGAATACCTTTATAGGCACCCAGGAAATCTTCGCTGAGCCATCTCATCTATTTTCAAAAGAACCACGTTCCATTTTGCGGAACATGTTTTGTCTTGCACCTAAGTCATCGCTTGTCTATGTCTTATGGTCATCATCTTACTGTTCTCCATATTTGCTTTCTTTCTCTCGGCCGTCGGTTGTAGGCCCTCAACTTTTGTTAATGGTATTACAAATACATCGAAACGTCGTGAGACGTTGTGAGTTCGAAAGGTGAACAAAAAATAAACTCCCATTTACTCAGGAGGGTTCCGTAGACTGCTATGTATGTAAGTAATGTAATAAGAATTAATCTTGTCATTAGCAAGATTAGAAGACGAGATAGAGAGCGAACACGAGTCAAAAGAGGGATGGATTGAACTGATTTCTACGCTACAACGGGGCAGTATTCATACCATCCAAGTATGTAGAATGAGTCATGAATATACGGAGAAAATGAGACGAGAAGAGCAGAGAAATTAATATGGGATCAAGGAAGAGAATGAGCATGTGGAAACAACAATAAGAATGTTATATTTACATGAGATGAGCGGGAGCGAAAGCAAATGATTCATGCATTGCCCGGACATAATCTCGAAAGGGCAAGTGAATTGTGAAAGAGTGAAATGGGTGCGACGAGTGGCGCATGTGGATAAGCGGGAAACGGTCAGATTCCATGCACAGCCAGAGATGACCTATTACCATTTCCAGCCAGTAAATGGCGGGCAAGTGTCTTCACCTCAATTGCTTCACCTTTGTGAAAGTTGTTACCATATTTTTACAACATAACATGACGCATTGCGATACTTGAAGCTTGTACATCCCACCTCGCCAAAAATCCAAATCCAAACCTGATCTAAACATGAGCATGAACCTGAATTGCGCAGGCATCCCATCATAATCATACCCATACCCATACCCATCCCATCGTCTCGAATTGCATCTGAACGTGTCAAGGGCGATCATGATTGAAATCGTGATTGATGAACACCATACATCGAAGGCAAGGACACAAAACGTCCAAAGACGAACACAACGCGAACATTGAACATCGGTCATTGAAACAAAAAGGTCGGATAAGCAAGTAAGCGTAAGTATATAGAGTATGGTACAAGAAGGAAGGAAGAAGACATACTGCCCTGGGAATCAAGGACGGACGGACTCGGACTTGAACTCGGAAAATGATGATGATGAAAAGAGAAGACGCCGACGAACGGAAAAAGAAGACGATGATTCAAGAAGAAAAAATACATCGAACAAGAAAGAAAAACGGAAATATCGAGTAGATCACTGCAGACTCAAATTCAAGAAGGAAGGAAGAAATCGAGACACTGCGACACGATAACGGACTTGTAAGTACACTATGAAAAGGAATTTTTATTTCGGCGGAGGGTGGCTTTGCGTTTTGTTGCGCCAGCGGGGCATTGGGATTAATGCGTCCAACCTTGCTCTCTAGTCGTCGCTGATATGGGACGCGAGGTAATACCGGATGTATCCCTTGGTAAAGTCGTATGCGACCTGCAGAAACAGAAACGCACGTCAATAACGTCCCGAAAAGCCAAAAAGCAAAGCAAAGTAAAAAAAAAAAGAAAGAAAAAGAAAAACCTACTAACAACGGCACATCATTGCTCATCAACAACTGCACCTTGCCGCTAAAACTCGCGCTCTTGAAGAAGTTGACAAGGTATTTGAGGGAGAAGGCAAGCGAGACGTGCTGGTTCATCTCGATGCCGACGACTGCGGGGACGCTGTCGTCGTCGTCGTCGTCGTCGTCTTCAGTAGACGACTTGGCTTTGCCTTTGGACTTGAATGCTTTTTTGGTGGAGGTTTTGGCTTTTTGGAGGGCTTGGAGGAGCCGTTTGCCTATGAGGACGAAAGGGAAAGGGTGTTAATATGGCAAAGAAAGGGAAAGAATAAAGAAAAGCAACGCAACGCACCTTTTTCTTCCGCTTCTTGTTATCCCCGTCGTCGTCGTCGTCCGCCTTGGGCTTGAACAACTCTTCGTCTTCCTCATCGTCGTCTTCGACCATCTTGATGTCCTCGTCAGCCTTTTCCTTCTTGATCTTCGCCTTTTTCGCCCTCTTCCCACTACCCTGCTCCCTGTCCTCCTCCTCCTTAGCCTCCTCATCCCCCTCCGCGCCCTCCTCCACTTTTGGCTTAATCGCGCCCCCGCTCACATACCCCCATCGCTCTGCCGCAATATCATGCTCCCATTCGCCACCTCGCCGTCGCTCGTGAACCGCACGCCCTCCTTGGAGACCTCGATGCGCACGCTCTCGCCAAGCTGGGAGAGGTCGTGCACGATGCGCGTAAACTCGGACGAGGGGAGCGTGATGCGCGCGTTGTATTCGGTCTCGGGGATGGTGACGGTGTCGGCGTCGATATCCATGAGCTTCATGTCGTATTCAGGGATGCGGTCAGAGTCTAGGGGAGGGAGGTTAGACGGGTGAGGAGGAGAAGAGAGGAGAGGAGGGGGAAAGGGGCGAAAATAAGGAAAGGACGTGACGCGCCCATGCCACATAAACGCAAAAATAAAAAAGCAGAAAAAAACGCACTTTTCGCTCCATACACCAGATTCAGCACGTCCGCCTCGTCCGCCGCCTTTAACGAGCATATACCATCGTCTTTTGCGCACCTGCGTACCTTTGTCAGCGACGTTAGGTTCACGCCCAGCAGCATGGGATGGTCGCCGCAGTGATGCGTGAACCCGGGGGCACCTAAATTGACGGAGACGAGCGAGACGAGCGAGTCGTCCATGGCTTGCAGCATGATGCCTTCTTCGTTGCACTCAAAGTTGGCGTCGGTGACGAGCTCTTTGATGGCTTCACGCAACGAGGAAGAAGAGAGAGTCGCTCAGTCGGAGTGTGTATTACCATCAAGCAGCTTTTTGAGGGTGGCGGCTTCTTGGATTTTGGCTTGGATCATTGTTGTGGGAGGAGACGCATTATGAGAGTGAAGGTGAGGATCGGACGCGTGAAGAGGGTCATGACATCACTGCCACGCATAGTCACGTCACGCGTAACGATTTTCGTGGAAATTTCATTCCTCGCGCGGTCCCTTGTGCTTTTTTACTTTACTTACTTGCAACAAGGCTAAACCTCCTATTCTATTCCGCACTGCTCTCTCCTATCGCGCTCGCTTTGATTCTTACCACTACTTCTAACGAACGAACGTGACTGCTATGAGCAAATGTATGCGTCCCGGACGGAGCAGCGCAACCAGCGGCTCATCGAGGCTGAGGTGGAGCAGGCTGTTGAGGAAACTGGGGCCCCCATATGACCGAGGTTCGTCTCACTCTCGTTTTCTTCCTCGGTGTCATGCAATTAAATTTTATACTGTTATTAGGAGAAAAGGCAGCCGCTGATGTAGCCGCTTGCCACCGTGAAAGTCGGGTTCGCTGATCTCGACGGTCTGCGCTGGACCCAAACCGCGCTGCGCAAGCTCCAGGTACGCGCCAATAGCAATGTCAATGGCACCGCCCATACCACTACCAACAGCAACAGCAACACATTTGTAATCTTCACCAACGCTGACCTTGCCTCCTTCTCCGTAGACGACACCATCCGCGTCTCCTCTTCCTCCTCTTCTTCGCGCCTGCTGTTCCCGCCCTCCATGTCCTCCCCTCCCCTTCCTCCCATCCCCTGTCCGCGGCCCTCACTCCGCTGGCTCGACCAGGCCGCGCGGTGGAGCACCAGAAACCCACGACAACGACAACGACGAAGAGCGAAGAGCTCGTTTCGCATCGCGACGCGCCGTCTCCGCCTTCTTCCACCTCGAGTTCGGGTTCGGGTTCCATCTCCACTTCCATTTCCACTTCCATTTCCACTTTGACGTCCACTTCGACGCTCTCCTTTCCTTCCAGCGTAACTGCAACCCCTCCATTCTCCCCTGCTCCTACCCCAGCTTCACCCTCCTCGGGATTTCACTTACGCTCTGGTAGGTCTCTCGATGCAGACGCGGCCCCTGACCCGGACGCAGGCGCAGCCCTCGACGATGCAAATGCAAGCTCCGACGAGGAAGACGAAGACGAAGACGCGCTCTCCCTCTCCCTCCTCCTCCCTCCTTCACCCCCGCGCCATCTCCATCCGCGCCATCGCTAAGGAATGCAGATCGCCAGCTATAATATTAATACCATCATCATGCGCGCATATTGTTGCGTCTGCCGCTTTGTCGTCGTCAGCATCGTCGTCCTCATCGGTTGCCCCCGAGATCTGTGATGTCACCGTCGGCGGCGGCACGGGAGCAGGAGCACGCGCGTGCCAGCACGGACATGGACGCGGACACGGACACCAGGGCGAGGGCATCACGATCGGCGCGGGAGAGGTTATGGGTATTGCTAGGCGGGGGCGGGACACCGACTGCAATGACGAGCCGTCGCGATCATCTTTTAATCTATTTCATCCTTCTTCTCACGCCGGCAACAACGACAGCAGCAGCAGCAGCGAGGCGCTGCATATATCCACCATAGACTCTTTTCTGATCTGTCCTACAATTCCAACTGCATCTACATCATCATCTACGACTTCGCGATCACGTTCTCTTTCTCATTCTCGTAATCCCATTTCCAGATATCACGCATACCCTGACGCCAAGTCACATCCGCATTCTCATTCTTATTATCACCCACCCGCCTCCCCCTACAACAACTTTCACGACCACGATCAAGAGGACGAGGACGAACACAAGGAGTCTTGCTCTATAGATGAAGATGAAGATAGAGATACGATGATGCTCGCGTCTATCTTATTAAGCCCGAACTCGAATGCATGTTCAGGTCCAGGTCCATGGGCGTCTTTAGCTCCTGCGATGGGTTCGGCGATGATGATAAAGGAGGCTATCCCAGACTCGCGCTTGGACGAGGACGAGTGTGAGCGTAAGGGGTTGCTGAACGATAGCGCGACGACGACGATGCAGGTATGAGGCGAAGGCAAAGTTAGTGGTAAAGGTTAAATAAGTGGCACGCACGCAGAGTGTGTGGGCGTGTGGGTGTATGGGTGTGGGTGTGGGTTTATTGGGGACGGTGTGGGTGTGGGTGGCCCAGGGGCGCTGAAATGGGTGTGGGCGTGGGAATAGGACTGGAATAGGATGGAAATACGAGGGAGGAGGACTGAGGCTGAGGGCTGAGGGCTGTATCCCCTATCGTCAGCGCCGGCGTCGGAAGCTGGGCCATGGCCCCTGTCAACACTCGCTCTTGGTATCAATCCAAACGCGGACGAAGGAGGCAAGTGCCACACTTGTACGCAGCGTGTGCGCTTTATGCTTTACTCGATACTGTATACAGTATCTACGTTCTCGGTAGCCCAGTTGTTGGCGACCGTCCATTCTCGACTCGCTGTCGTTTTCGGTACTACGGTGTGCGTGAGGGAAGGGGAAGGGACGGGGGTGCTACCTGTGCGCTGCTTTCTTTTGCATCGTTGATGCTCGTCTCCTCACTCACCTCATCACGGGCTCCATCCATTCCCCCGCTTACTCTGGCTCGTCATATCTCTCATCTATCCACATATTGTCCGCGCCCCCGGTTCCTCGTTATGTCCTTGCCCCTGTCCATCCGTTCTATCCTGTCCATCCGTTCTATCTACTGCTATTGCTCTGCGCCCATCCTCTCGCATTCCACATACACCTAAACACGCGTCCCATATAGGGTCTATCAGTCAGTCACCATACCTGAAATCGATCAGAATCTCGCTCATAGCGCGAACTTCGCGTTCGAACCAGAATACTGATACTGATACTTAAACTCGAACTTCGCTTCTAGAACGAAACAAAATGAAACGGTGACGACACTTACGATGGATTTCTTTCATATGCATCCCTTTTATAATTGTGGGGTGAACATTCCTCCATTCGGCCACGGCCACGGCCATGGCCATGGTGTAGTTCTCGTTCATGACATGTATGACTGCTAATTAGCTTTCCTCATCACGTCTATTTTTTTGCTCGTCTTCTTCACTCATCTGATGCGTTGTCCGTCGTGTTCATCATCCATCATCCATCATCCATCATCCATCATCCATCATCCATCATCCATCATCCATCATCCATCATCCATCATCCATCATCCATCATCCATCATCCATCATCCATCATCCATCATCCATCGTCTATCGCATCGCATCGCATTGCCAACCTTAGATCACTGTTGCTGTCCTCGCTTTTCTCTATATATGTAATACCGGAACTATACAAGTACATACCTAGAACCCCGGACTTGACAAAAATCATGTAATCTCAGTCCTGCTCTATATGTATGCTCACCGTAAATTTCAGGCGTCTGAATCACACCTTCCCATGACGAGGCCTATGGTGGTGTTGTTGACCTGTTGCGTTTGGTAGAATTGGTGGGCTGATATGTGATGAGCGCGTTAGAGCTCGCCTTTAAATCTGATCTAATATGCTAGGGTCAGTAACTGAACGCTTGACGATCAGATTTCAAAAAAATGTAAACTACTCTGACCTGCCGATCAGACGCATCGTGCTAATAAATTCCAGCGCTAGGGACTCAGCGTCGAACATAAGCTGATGGTGAGAATCCTCCTCCAATTTCTCTTTATTAGAAACGGAAGGGCAATATAAATATTTGACAACTACATTCTTTTTTTTTTTTTTTTTTTGAATCAGTTTATTAACGTGTAGGAAGCGGTCGGAGCGCTAAGACACACGGGTGCAAGGATGCACCGCCCTACGTTAGAGTATCTACTAAGGCTCGGTTCTACGAGTGTGGCGAATTTATGTATCTAAGTGACCATGGGTACGTGAAGGGGTAATGTAAACGTATAGCTTGTATCAAGCCGAGGGCGTCATAGGCACCTGTACGTGGTGCGTGAATATAAAGAAATAATGGTAGAAGAACTGTGTTATGGGTAGAAAATATGCGAAGAAGTATGATATAAGAAGAATATATGATATATTACAGAGGAAAACAAGTAATGGAGGAATGGAATGGAAGAAAGAGAAGTGAGGGTCGTCGTGGGTCTATGTATCGGGAGGTTCAGTGGTTCGCTAATTGTCCTCGTCGGATTCATCGTCCTCGGAGTCAGGTACAGGTTCGTCATCAAACGTTGGAGGTTCAGATTTACGTGGGTTTTGGCTCGTTCGAGAGAAGGCGCCTGACGCGGATAGGAAGTCGATTAGGGCTCTAATGCCGGGCTCTGTTCCCAAGATCTCTGGTAAGAATATGTCGCACAACTACATTCTTATTTGTTTACGCAGTTCACAACTGCAGAATCAGGAGGATGTAAAATCGTTTCTGTAAGGACGATAGGCATCTAGTACGAGTCCATTCACTCATCCTTTCTCTGTCACTGTTGAAGAAGAAGGATGATAGGATTACTGGTAAAAAGAATGACGATGATTGTATATACTAGGTGTCACAGTCTACCTACAGTAAGTAGAAAAATAAATATGTGACCAAGCAAGAATGGAAAAACAGAAATGAAGATGTTAAATAATTGACAGATCAACTGTTACCTGAACGTGTATCTATCGTAGAATGGTAAATACGAAAGGAAAACGGAAAAGAAGCGAAATTTGATGTCCACAGATCTGCTATTGATTGGCCGCAATGTGCTAGACTTGATTGTTTCCGGATGTGGCATCCGCACTGGATTCCCTCTTCACTTCGATCACTGGTGTCGGCCCAACATCGTCTGCCTGAACCGATGTGTTGATATCTTCTCCAATGGTATTTCCACTACAGCCACTGCCACTGTGTTACTGGGAGCCAAATCGTAATCCGGATATATGAGCAATTGCAGCCTATGCGACTCTGGTGCTGGGGTTGGTAAGAGCGATGCCGGCGACCAGAACTGTTGGCGACATGCCCTGATACTGGGTTAGACACACACAATGTTCAAATCAACATTAGAAGGTACGTATTGCGAAAAAATGACAACTCTGTGCGTGTAACAGTTGGCTTTGTTCAAGGGAGATCCCACCACAACTTTTGGTGAAACAACGCCGATAATGTCCTCGAGGAGGAGTATCAGCGAGTAAGTTGCAGCCGACTCGATTATTATTGCCATAATGAAGTTGAATACTCTTCTGGATGGTGAACAATGTATTTGGGAAGTGAAAAGTATTCTGTACCCAATGATAAATATTGTAATTACAGTGACACAAATGTCAGAACATTTAAGATATTATTGAATAGACTAGCATTTGCTTCACTGGTTAACTGACTGGACAAGCAATCTAAGATAGTTGTTGCGAAAAATAGGCCTGCAATAACCTGTCATTAGTGGAAATTTTATGCCAGACTTTTATCCATAGGACTCACCGCATTCCACAACCAAAAGTATTATTGGAACCATAATCACCCGACATGATTCTCCCCAGACGTGGTAGCATCTCTGAATCTGGCGAGATGATGATAAAAATTACGTGATAATCAATGATACTGACTAACCAGTAGTCTGTCGGAAATAATCAACAAAGAATTAAATAGAATGACATTGAGTACCCCAATCCATTGGGAGCCTTCTCTTAATGTTCCCAAAAGATTGATTCTCGCTTGTCTCCAGCAATCACTATCAACCAATCAAGGTAATACCATTGCACAATGAAGTCCAAGAAGCATAGAAAGCACAGCATTGAAATGGCTGAAAGAACGATGCGACGATTCAAGTTGCAGGCTTTTTGGATACTGTAGGACACATCGATGGCAAATTTCTTTTCAAGTTAATAGAAGAATTTACGGTAAAGATACATGGTTACGCATAATTTTGTGGTGTTGTCATTCACAGATGTGGAGATTCACCAGTGAGATAATTAAAAAGCACTGAGCCATTGAGATTGGCGCTAATTTCATTCTCTTGCACATTGACTGGAATGAAATATCAGGTGTAGACATTGTATAATGCTTTAGAGTTCAGGATCTTCATCCAGTGAACACTGTCTTATATGTGTCGGTCCACTATAGTAATCTTGTCTTATGAGGAATCATCCCGGAACCACAATGATTTGACCACCTCAGTCCACTCACCGGACATGAGATGGTGTCCTCATCGAAACTGTTGGGCTGACGTGTTGCGTTAAACAAGCAACTGACTCGGTATCTAACTTGCAGTCGTGTCCCAAAGTAAAGTGCACTGTGCCTGCAACACTTTCGAGATGGGCACTGCGTAGTACACCAGTACTTTGATGGTTAACCTTCATAATATTATAAAAATACACTATTCCCTATTTCTTCAGTTTAGGGTGCACAAAAGCGATGGTTTGGTATGGTCTTGACATGTATTCTCCTACGCATCCAATGTAGCCGACCATGAGAAGATCACGGGATCAGCATATCAAGACCGAGGTGAGCTCGATGGAATGTGCAGATTCAATAGAAAAGTGCTCGAAATACCATCATGATCTTTGAGATCATCATCCAGCCGTCACACACTCACATTTTCGTAATCAGATATGTGTATACGGCAACCTGAGCCGGGAGACATGAGACGAGCTAAACCATCAATCCAGTCGTCCCTTCGATTTGTTGCAGGTTTATCTCACACTACGGGATATGGTATCAGTCTCCAGTCTAATTAATCACTGGGAGTATGGGACGGTATAGTATGAATGGTCATCAAAGGGGCCCCGATAACGATGAAGTACGAACATGTATGGACAGGGGCGACATACGGAGCAACTCAAAAGAACAATGATCATATTGCTTATTGTTGACTAGCTTGGTTTCAATGCCTCTGTCATTGCTAGAGCATTACTATTCTAACCAGAAAACGCCTCCATCCCCGCCATTCTCTTCCCACAACCTCACTTCGCCCAAATTCCCCAACATAACAACAGGCGTAAACACACAATAGCTCCAAAAATAGTCGGACTAACCAGTCGCTCAAATGAGCCGCCCGATGCGCCCGCGGACGTGATCTGCGCGGTGGTGGAGCAGGAGGGTATTAACGACGCCGAATGTCGGGCTATGAGAGTGAGAGGAGATGAAAAGGGGAGAGAAAGAGAAGTAGGACTTCCAGCCCTCGCAATGTGAACATGTGAACCGTGAAGAATCATGACGAGGATCACCATGGGACCGTTTTCGGGGCACTACAATGTCATGTAGCCTGGAGCCTGCAGTCATATGAGCGTTGATGAGAAGCCCAGACAAGAGACAAGAATAGCGAACTGCCCGATGAATCGTGTAAAGCACACCACATCCGACACACTACTAATTGTATGCGCTAGTCGAAACGCGAATGTCACCACACCTGACGGGTCTTGGGTCTTCATCACAGTCTTCTAGACGTCGGAGTATGTGCCTAGGAGCAGTGCAATATCGCATGAGTGGGTGTAGAAAGAGGTGGGCGGTGTGAACGAGGGAACATGGGAGGGATGAGGGTGGGGCTTTTGCGGGATATGGATGTGAGTCGCACGTGGGCGTATTGCAGGTAGGGCCCCGTTTCGCCTTCGACGGATTTCATGCGATCCTGGTTTAATGTATATTTCCTATCCTGAATGACACGCACCAAACGAGTTAACACCAAACAAAAAGGGAAAGTAAAAGATAGGAGGACAATGCGCACGTGCACGCACCTCGTCGCAGTCATATCCTGGATTTTCACCTCCATAGTCCCAATCTCAAGCGCCGTATCCTCCGGATTCACCACAACCTCATACTTCTCCTCACTCTTCATCATCTGGTCATGCATCGCATTCCCCGCCTCCCTGATAACCTCATCCAGGAACACCACCGTGCCCACCCTGGTGCTCGTACTCTGCACCAGTCCGTAATTGATATGCACGAGGGATGACGTCTAGGGGAAGCCTATGAGCTTGAGCACTTCGAAGAATTGTGCCAGGTGCAGGTGTTGTTGGGAGAAGACGACGAATATCATTTTACCTCGTAGCGCTCGATTGGGCCGCCGATGTCACGCAATAGGTAGATCGAGGTTCGGTCTTTTATGAAATGAGGATTAAATGTCGAACAAACGAACATGGAGAGAAAAAAGTAAAACAGAAAGTAAACGCACCGTTCTCGCGAACAACAGCCTTGCCCAGCTTCCACCACTCCAACTCCACCAGCTTCGCGCCATGCGACTTCGAAATTAAACCCATACTCTCTAACATTCCAGCTCACTGCTCATCGCCTCCCTCCCCATCTCTGTTTCCCCGTATACACATCGAAATTTACCGCCAACCTCTCATACTGCCTCTCATACTTCCACACGCTCATCTCTTGCCACACCCGTCAATTCTTTAAGGCGTCCTCGTCTTCGTCTTCCATGCGTTTGAACCAGCTAGAGGCGGATGCATTGACGGTGTGGTCGGAGGCTGCATCTTTGTTGATGGTGATGTAGATGTAGAAGAGGTGCTTGATGGCGTTTTAGTCGAGGTTGGGCTGCAAGCCACATTTTCGAAGCATGTGTCGATTAGGCCAACTAGGGAGGGAAGTGTCAGCGAGGGTATTGGATATTTATGTGGATGTCGTGAAGAATGACGAAGAAGAACCGAGGACGGATGTGCAGGCTATGAGATCGGAAACTAAAAATGCTCACCTCTGTGCCTCAATCCCCCAAATAATTCATCGAGACAACCTCCCGTCCACACGTCTTATACAAGTTCTCGAGGAACGCGCCGATGATCGTCCTCCTCAGATGCCCAACCTGGAACGACTTGGCTGTGTTCGGCGCCGAGTACTTGATGATGACTTTCTTGCCCTTGCTGGAGTCATTCGTGCCGTACTCCAGTTGCCCCAATGGCGCGTCGCGCGTGAGGGCATCAATCTGGGTGAGCACATCCCAGATCATGTGCGTCATTTTCAAGCAGAGGTGGGGGAGGAACTTGTCGAGCATAATTTATTCCACTCATTCTTCTGGTTGGAACTGTGCGGTGTAGGTGTAAGTTGAGTAATTTTGCTTGTATTTAATATTAGTAGACCTTAAGGACCACGCACGGTTTTTGAATCGGTCACGTGTCACATATTGTCGCCAAATATTATCCCCTTTCGGGGAGTCAATGTTCGTCGTTAATACCGCATCTCTCGGAGCAACTACCTATTGACTACAGCCTTTGAATATCTACCTCCGCTTCTTCCAGATTGCAAATATATATATTGATGTTACCTCTCCCCTTTCGCGTCCTCCCTGCTTTGCTAATTTGCTCATATTTGGGCTTGGTGAGCCCACTAGTTCTCTCAGACCAGTCACCGGTGCCGATAACTCTCATAGTTCACCTCAAATTCTTTTCATTCCGTCATCCTCGCTCAGTAATGTCGCGCTTAAGTCTGTCACCGTGGCAGTACAAGATGACGAGCGTATTGGCTCGTGTGTAGACTAACAGTACAGGGGTAAAGCTGAAGTAGAAGATATGAACAGGCCCTCTAAGAGGAAGAGGATAAAAACAACCTGGACCCGGATTGCATATGGGAGCTATGTAATCATGCGTCATTTGAGGGGCTGTAAGTGGTCTTTTCTTTTGTGCCGTCTCTAAATCGATGTTGTGCTCTGAAGTTGGAAGTACTGGTGTCTCGACATTGCTGCTAATCCTGCTACTGAGGAGTTCACTTCCAGTGTGATAATTCCTCTTTCCTGCCATCTTCCGTGCCCCACCACTCTTATCTCTCCACCCCACCCATTTCCCCAAGCTCAATAACCACACCATACACAACTGCAATAAAACTCATCACAATGCATCAAGACAATACAGATCATATTGCAGTGCTCTTACATACAGTAACACCCTGTTCCTCTCTCCCTGTACATTCTTTCTGAACCCGTATATTCTCTTCCAGTGTAAGTGCACATAGATTTTCTTCTCCTCCACCATCATCCGCATCACATCTCTCATGTCTGATTATTGATATCTTTCACCTAAAGTGTTAACCTCAAAAACAACACACAACATATCTACCATGTTGTATCTCCTCACAATCTAGTCAAATAGGGAAACACAGGTGTTGTCACAGTGCTCTTACAGTCCCGCAGTTTAGATACAGGCTGGACTCTATCTTCTGATTGGACCAATTCTGGAGTACGGCTGGATGTCCCACGAGTGTGGTTGCAGAAGCACATGATGGATGGATGGTTAACAAGGGAAAAGCCAGGGAGGGAGAGGAAGGGAGGTTAGGACATAAAATGAAAGCCTGGAAATTTGTGGGCAGCTAACATGAGGAGTTGTTGGTGATCTCGTTATGGTCCTTTACTTCAATTTTTTCTGTTACGAACTAGATTTCATTGGCATTTGGGAATGCAAAAAGGTGGGCACAGGAAAAAGGCCGTGGCATGTCCGTGGCAGTCCGTGGCGTCCGTGCATGTTGGTGCTATGTCTGTGCACTGTAATTTGAGATCCGTGCAATGTTGTAATGATTATATTGACTTCCGTGTATGGTCCGTGTAGTCATACAATCATAGGCTGAAGGATATGTAAAGGCCTGTATCTCGTTTCCATTGGTTTGGAAGTGTAGGAAATGTCAAAAAACACCCAACTTGATGAGCCGTGATTTGCCTACAAGTCAGGCCATGGATGTCCATGATTACAATATCTGACAGCAGGTTTTAAATAGCAATAGGATGTGTGAATAATATACCAAACATAATACTACACTCTCCGTTTTGGAATAGGTCTTGGAATAGGATGCCTTTGACTTGGGAAAGTCAACATAATTACTTTCCGGCCTAACAAGTGAGATTTGGTCAGCCACATAAAGTGAACAAGTTATTATCCTGATGGTTTCCAATGCCAAGAACCCATTGTTCATATCCAGCCACCCGGCATGAATGGAATTCTCAAACATCTCTTCCTCAAGAAGGGAAAGACATCAACATCTCTCTTGACAATATCTCCTATAGTGCATGGTGTGTATTTCGCAGCCCAAGCCCTGTTGATCAATGTCTTTGTATCCTTCAAATTATTCACTTTGTCAGATGATTTTTGCCAATGCAGTATGCTATATAAACCATGTATGCATGTGAGAGGGGAAGAAGTGAGATCCAATCACGTCTGAGGGACTTGTCCTTCCAAGTGATCTTGCATTCAAACAAATTGATAATCTCATCGCATTCTTTCAATGTAAGAGGACCGGTGTATGAAATAATTGTCTTTTCAAAATCCTGATTGGTGGACTCGAGCCAT
This sequence comes from Psilocybe azurescens, assembly GCA_023853785.1. Lineage (NCBI taxonomy): Eukaryota > Fungi > Basidiomycota > Agaricomycetes > Agaricales > Agrocybaceae > Psilocybe > Psilocybe azurescens. Next base: position 16,576 of record JAJIRX010001083.1, on the reverse strand, counting down.
GCTTTTGCAGGAACAACAGCAAAATCAACTCTCTCGAGGTTGTAAAGAAGCTGATATATTATTTCTCTTGCGGGTTTTAGTGCTTTGTTGACTTCGTCAGTGTAGGGAACTGAAGATGGATCAGATAGAGTGTCTTTTCAGACAAAATACACTATGTAGGTGTCCACTTCCCAAGCTAAAATTATTAGTAAACACTTATTGATCTATATAGTTCAACATACTCACTTGAACTTGACATCAGCCCTTCATAAATTATAACTGCGGATGGGCAGTTGGCGTCATTATAGAGGGCACACTATTGAGTGTGGTATGGTCAATTGTCCTATTCCGAGTTCCATATCAAGCCAACACTCAATATTACAATTTTTAGCTTGGCAATGCCACTAGATCCATACCCTGTGGAATACAATATTCTTCCATGAATTTGAAGGTCTGTGTCATGACCATGTAGTTCTGTGCCATGTCTGTGCAGGTCTGTGATGTGTCTGTGCAGATCCGTGCTAATTTAACACAGCATATGTATGGTCCATGCAGGTCCATGCAGGTCTGTGCAGGTCTGTGCTGAGCCGTGCCAGAAAATTTAGCAGTCCGTGCTCAAGTCCGTGCAAGGTGAGTAAGTCCGTGCATGTGCTCAAAATTTGATTAAAAAAAAATACTTTGGTAGGCAGTAGGAAGGATTAAGACTGACTAATATTGGTATTAGTAGTAGTGACTTGGGTGTGATATTGGTCTGACATCACGAATTCAGGGCAGTTACCAATGTGTCCATTGTTATATTGTATGTAGTAATACTTAATTTATCTGAACTATCTATGCAATAAGGAAAGATTCATGTTGATTTGATGGTGCTCATTCGTCTACTACAGTTTATGCGCTCATTTAGTACTCATTCATGAAGGTGGTCAGAATATTCCATTGCCGGCATTATCTGATGGAGCAATTGTAGATAAATTTCTCAGATAACATGCTTCAAAGCATTATTGATCCTTCCCAGCTGAGCTTTAATGGAATGTAACCATATAATTACTATTGTATAATTTGTAAGTCTCTTGAAAGTACATATGTTTAGGTATTTAAAAGCTTCACTCGATGAGGTCCATGCAAGTCTGTGCAGGTCCGTGAAACAGGTGCACAGACATGGCACGGACGCCACGGCCTTTTCTCTTGCCCAAAAAAGGTTACATATGAGGCTAGAAAAGAAATGTTAAAATGAAATAAGTACTAGACATCTCGACTATTGCCTGGGTGTTGTCAAAATAAATGTTGATTTCTCTAACCACACTGAACTCCAAACAGTAGATATAGATACAAGCAAAGAAAATAAGAAAATTTGGAGAAATGAACATGGATAAAGATGCTGAATTACGACTATAAGGGTGTGAGCAGCCTCAGACTTGCTTTTCCCCAAATATGCCATGCGCGCTGGACTCCCTCATCACTTTGATCACCGGTGCTGGATCCACATTGTCTGTATGAACTGAGGTGTTGACATTTTCTCTGGTGATGTTTCCACTGCCACTGCTGCCACTCCCTTGCTGTGATCCAAATTGTAAGCCAGATATGTGAGTTATTGTGGAGGATACAACTGTGGGGTTGTTGTTTGTGGCAATTCTGGCAACCAGAATTGTTGGTGCCATCCCCTGGTTCTAGGTTAGAGACACAGTTTGTTTGTATCAACACTACGAGATACATACTGAGATAACAGTGAGAATTGTCTCCAAGTAATACTGTGCTTCACTCAAGAGAGATCCCGGCACATCAGTTGACGGAACAAATATCATGATGGACTCGAGGAGGAGTACCAGTGAGTAAACTGCGGCTGACTCGATAATCATTGTCACAATGTGATTGAATAATTTTCTGGATGGTGAACCATGCATTTGGGAAACAGAATGTATTCTGTACCCAATAATAAATGTTGTAATCATAGTGGTGCCCAGTGACACAAGGGTCAGAGCACTTATGATATTATCGCCTAGATTGGCATTTGCGTCACTGGTTAGCGGACCAAATTTCACATCTAAAACCATTGTCACAACAAAGAGACCTGTAACAATGTGTCATTACTGGAATTATTTATGCTGAACATTCATCCATGGAACTCACCAAATTCTGCGACTAAAAGTATTAATGGAGCTGAAATTGCCAAGAATGATTCCCCCAGACGTGGTAGCATCTCCATACCTACCAAGATGTTGATGAGAATTAAGTAATAATCAATGATACTGACCAACCAGTAGTCCATCAGAAATAATCAACAAGAAATTCTCTAGAAAGCCACTGAGTACAAAGGCCCATTCAAGGCCGTTGCCAACTGTTGCCAAAAATATTGATTCTCGTGTGTCTCCAGTAATGACAACTTCCCAGTCAAGGTAATACCATTCCACGATGAAGTCCAGGAAGCAAAGTATGTACAGCACAGAAATGGCTGACAGAACAATGCAATGGTTCAAGTTTGCAGGCTTCTTGGATACTGTAGGACAACATGATTGACAATTTTCTTTACAAGTTAATGGAAGAACCCACTGTAAAGGTACATGGTGCCTCCATATACCATGGTGTAAATACCTGATCCATGTAGGTATGCTTTGGTGATATTCACAGTAGTGGAGATTTACCGATAAGAAAATTAAAAAGCATTGAACTATTGAGGTTGCCGCTAATTTCGTTCTCTTGGACGTTGACTGGGAATGGATTGTCAGGTATAGACATTTGGAGATGCTTTAGAGTTAAGGATCTTCGTCCACTGAATACTTTATATATCCCTGTTGTCTAATATTTTTATCTTGTACTTGTTAATTATCTCTGTCTTTGGAAATAGAGTGTTTTTTTCTTAGATATGGTTGGGAGGATCCACGTTGGACAAGCAATTGATTTGATGCGCGGCTTACAGTCTTAATTTAAATAAGTTGATCATGGGAACAGCATATCAAGACCGGGGTGAGCTCAAAGATATGTAATGCAGATTAAATAATACATGCTCGAAATACAGTCATGATATTTGAGATCATCATTCAGCCGTCATACACTCGTATTGGACTGCATCAGATATGTGTATGCAGCAACCTGATCAGGGAGATATGAGACGAGCTAAACTATCATCTGGTTGTCCTTTCGATTTGATGCAGGTCTATCTCACACTGGGATATTTGTATCAGCGGCCAGTTGATCTAATCAATCGTTGGGAGTATGGATCAATAGATTATGGACTTTCATCAAAGGGACCCTCGATACCGATTAAGTACGAACATGTGTGGACAGGGGACATACAGGAGCAACTCAAAAGGACAATGATCATACAGCATTTACCACGTCCGTTAATGATTAACATTAAGCCGATCGTCTCTGTACACGAAACTATTGCATTTGGTAGGTATAGGATGAGACCATGGTACTAAAATGCCCAAATCTCGAAATATGAAAAGTGGGGATTTGGAATGGGCTATGTAAGGATGGGAATTCAGGCTGATCTGGGTTCAAAGATCCGATGCCGTACAAGCCTAAATGGAAGTGAGGAGAGAACATGCGCGACATTGACGAGGTTAGAACGAGATGCATGCCAAATGTAAGGCTCCCCAGAATAGAATGGGAGACCACATAGCAACTGACGATAGGGAGAGAAACTTAGTAAGTCTTGATGGAGGGCAGTCCAGATGTTTGTATGAGACCGTTATTGTGAGCAGATACCCCATTGCTGCTGAACGTTGATTTTTTGAACGTCTTCACAGACCTGCTCATGCCCTTTGCTCTCGATATTGATCACTGCCCCACCCACAGCATCTCTGGTCTCTGTGCCTCTCAAAGCACCCCGTCCCACCCGAAGCAAATCCTCCCGACTCTCATCATGCACTCAGACTAGTCGTGGACTCGGAATTGTAGACAGTTGTTCTACATCTCTAAGACATGATCGGCGCCATTCATTAGATTGTTGACTGTTACAGTTTCTTTTCAGGTCGCAGGGATGGGGACACGGTGCAGTGAAAGAGGAGATACAGGCCGAAGATGTTGCAGGGAGGCATACACTGTGTGATAGCAATGATGCTAAGAAGAGGAACAAGGTGGAGCATCAGTAGAGCATAAATAAAATTTCCAAGAGTGATAGATAGATAGAGTAGAAATACATATATTTGCTATCACCAGCGGGCTCGACCTCAATTAGCCCATTCACATCGTTGTCCCGCCTGTCTAAAAATTAAAGAATAGCCATTGTCATCTGTTGTGTCAGGGACGATTTTGGGGCGGAGGGCTGGAGGAACTTTCGTTTCCGCAGATATAGCAAGTCGTTCGTGTCGGTGCTCGTCATATTGACAAACAGTTCAATCGAGCAGCCTCCTCACTACCAACATGCGAGCACCTAAACATTTGACAACGACTCAAATTAACATAAACAAAGAGAGGTAGATAAAAGAACGTATTCCGCCTGCCGTGCATCTGACAATAGCAAGAAGCAGCTGGCCATACACCAACATGTTCTCCGCTGCCGATCGCACCATGATACGGGGCTGGGCGTTGAGATTCACTAAGTTCCATTTCGCAAAGGGGGGAGAGAACGTGTCAGTGCTTATGCACATTCTGAAATCTTACAGAATATAAAGAAATGTAGTTACAAAGGTGTGAACAAGTCGCAAGGACAAATATTAAGAGGAGACGGAATATCAACGTGGAAAAGGGAAGGGCCAATCTTTGAATACCCATAGATGAGCGAACCGACAGAATAACAGTAAGAAAAGTGAAAACATAAACCGAAGGTGTCAAAATATGTGTCGAGGGAATTAACGTGATAGCCACAAAACCAAAAACTAGAACAAGAGAAGGAAAAGCTAAAGGAGGACCGATCCAGACCAGTCGGAACTCGCGCAGATCGGAGAAGGATGAACGAGAGTATCGAAAGGCCGTTACTACCCACCAAGTGATAGTATAGCCCCCAACTACAATCGTTCCCAAAATGTTCGTAGACCACTTCCTCGCCACTTCCTTCGCAACGATAAAAAGCCCGAGGACGTAATAGCCAAGGTGAGCATGGACCCAAGCGATTTGAGCATCGCGCGCAGCCCGAGGTAGGAGAGCGTGGGTATGTTGTCAGTATCTTATTGCTTGAGCTAGTGCCGCCAGAAACGCTGGCAGAGGGCGTCGCACAGCTGGTATTTTGCTCTGTAATACATATGCATTAGCATACATGTTGTGTTGATCTACGAGGAAAGGAAGAAAACGCACGTGAAGCGTATAAAAGGATTATGCTTCGCCTCCTATGTGCGTGTCAGTGTGATTGTCCGAAATGGAATAGAAGAAAAAGAGGAGAAGACTGACTGTTAGCCAACCTCATCTCCAATCATTCTTGCCGCCCTTGAACTCGAAATCGCTCTTCTTCTCAAACGAGACGGCCAATGCGACGACGGCCGTGCTCTGCAGGAGGATGTGCGCGGGCGAGGAGCACAGCAGGAGAGTTGACGACGACGAAGAACGGTCAAGGGTTCAAGATCAAACGGTTAGGAAAGGAGGGCGACATAAGATATAGAAATAACGAAGGAATGAAAGGAGAAAAGAAAAGGCACATACGTACACCCCACCATTGCAACATATGAAGCCTCACTCCTCAAAAATAGCATGCCAATCGTCGCAAGGTCTATCAGGGGCGTGAGGATCAGGGGCGTGAGCAGCATGCGCGCCAGATCACGAATTACGTGCCTCACGAAGACGGAAAGCTAGCGTATTAGGCGTCAAGTAAAGGCGACTCGCAATAGGAGCAGTACTGGTGTGAAGAGTGATATATGGAATCTATTGATTGGCTTTTGTTATAATTACAAACGTCAATATGAGCGATATATAAAACGAACCAGAAATAGTCGAAGGAGAGAGTAAACGTACTTTTGAGTCTTCTTATCCTGAATACCCTTTCTTGCTAGGATGTACCCAGCAACGCATAGGAGGAACACTTAGAGGATGGGATGTCATAACAAGGGGCTAATAAAGGACTCAACCAATAACCGCAAAGCGATATAGGAAAGTAAAATGAAGCAAAAAGAAGCATATGCACATTGAATACCGCGCATCTCCTGGTTCAGATAGGCGTAGTATCCCGGGGATAGGCCTCAAGACCAGCCCCGTAGTAGGAATAGTTCCAAAAGATGCTCATTTCTGTATTACATGGGCAATCCAATGCAACTAAAGTAATTGCTAATAGCAATACAGTATTTAAAAGACGCCAGAGGCCGGGCTGCTATTGATTCGATCAAATGGGTTGGGTCGAGACCAGTCTCGACTCAGATGGATGGACTCCATGCCGTAAGCCCGTCGGATGTCAGTAAATTGCAGCCATTGGCCTTTCTGCCTTTTCTCCCATCGTCCAGACGTCGGGTTTACTGTCTTCGATGGCGATTTTCACCAGGTGTGTGCTGTTCGCCGCGTCGAGATAAGATGCAGAATTGCTGATTACATAACAACATCAGACCGTTTGTTCTTTTTAACACCGCCACTTCATCGATCGCATCACGCTATATGCGTGTGCCGATTGGTTGAAAGTCCTCACCTTGGTGTCAATTAATTCGCTTTGTGCATTGAGGCCCATGGTCCGAAGGAAGCGTACAAACAACGACCACGACCGCCATCGGTTCGCTTCTAGCGTCCTTCAACCTCATCGACGACCCTCGTTAGCTGTGCATCCTTCCTTGCCATTACTTCCTCCACCGTCGACCTCTGAGAAATGCCTTTCCCGAATTCGTAGCCTCGATCGCGACTGCTTCCTTTACTCGACCATGCGCGAGCAGTATCCTTAAAACACGGACACAGTGCTTCCACATTCGACATAGCAGGGAATCTCATGACAAGTAGTTCCGCACGACATCACAAGTGCACTCTTTCCGAGTCCACTCCATCGCCTGCCTCTCATAGAAATCTCCACACCACATCGTCCGCCGCTCGGACAACCAAGGCAGCCGTAGACCCGGTCCCTATCACTTTTCGACGAACGCTGATGTCGTGTTATTACCAAAAGCGGTTTCGGATCTCAACGAGCTCTTCAATGGGAACAAGGAGTATATAACCAATATGTCGGAGCAGAATCCTGGGTTATTGACGTCGTTAGCCATGGAGGGCAAATTGCGTTGTTTCGTTTCCATTCGTAAAACGCCTTGTCGTTGAACGACTGGGCCTATTCGTGCTCTCAGAATCTCCCTTCATGTTGGTCGATTGCTAGGATAGCCGGCATGTACCATTCATTATGCCCGTTCATTCTATTATGGACCCTTTTGCAGAGTCAGCGAACAATACATATTCTCTGCTCAACCCGGGACCATATTCACAGCAGGAAACGTCGCCAACCGATTCGATGAACAGGACCCCAACTCGTGAGTATAGCAATTTGGCCCCTCCTTTTCTCATGAAATCATCGTCGGCACTTGTGTCCTAAAATTGGTTATTTTAGAAACACGATTCTCTCTTCTGCAGTAGAAGCGTTGAAAGTCAAGCATGTGGTTGTGATGGGGCACTATGGATGTGGAGGAGTCGCCGAATCGATGATGCCGGTCAAGACGCCCTTGTCTCACCCAGCAGACGTTCCAGTACAGGGACGGATTCAGCCCATTCAGGAGATATATCAGACTTCTACACAGTTCGTATTCGTATTCGTATTTGTGGACCCATTTATTCCCATTCCCATTCCCATTCCCATTACTGCTCTTGTCCATATTCCCATTCGCCACTGCCATACTCTAATTGTATCTGCTTCCAATCTCAACAAGCTTACTTTTCAAATGCAGATCGGAAATAGTCGCCCATCGAGAAGCATGCAAACTCGAACTGATGAGTCAAGTTTCTCATCTACTCGATTGTACGAACATATTTCCTTCTTTCCATCCCTGCCGTCTCTTCTTGCCATCCGCTTGTCTTTCGCCCTCTTTCTCCCTCCTACCCTATTCATAACTCAGAATCAGAAATACTAACGCCTCCATTCCCACCACATATCCATTGTTATAAACATCCGCATTCCACGCGCTCGTCAAAGAGAATGTAAAATCGAACATGCAGAAGATTGCCAAGTCGGCCATGATCCAAGACGCGCGTTCCCATCTTTCTCCTGATGTACACCATATCATCACTCGCAATCTATTTATAACTACATTTACTTACAGCACTACGCTGATGTGATGCAGACGAACGGGGACGGGCCTACGATACCCTCGACGAGCAAGAAGACGCCTATGACGGAGGTCTACATCCATTGATTTGTGTATGACATTAGGACTAGGAAAGTGTCGGATCTCGGTGTGTCGGTTGGACCTCCTGGACGAATTTTGCTTGCCAGTCCTTTCCCTCTTATTGAAAGTGGGACTTCATCGTCGTGACCGTTGTGGTATGAGGGACTTCCTCTGAGTATTTGTTAATTTGGAGAATGTTTCTTGACTGAAAGAAATTAGATTTTAGGACTGATGTCGAATTGCATAATTGACCTTTAATGATGTTTTTTTAATGAGCTATTGCGTGTCAAATCAATGTGCTGATTGTGTGCCGTCAAGTTTTCCCTGCACGCTCTTTCGTTTGCTGACAGTGGTCAGTATAAGGGTTCATGGTCCGACTTCAATGAACTCATTCCCCTACTGACGTGAATAGTATGACGCTGGCGGATGGCAGGAAGAGTTGTCTTCCCATCGCATTTCACGTGTTCGGTGTTACGTTCAGATTATGCCTTCGTTTCGGCGCAAATCCTTGTCGGGGTCGACATATAGTTATAAATACCGGGCCTTAAGGGCGATCATATCAGCGTTACCTTGGTCCAGCATGGCATGGATACGATTAAGTGCAAATGCAAGTACGCTAGTCTAGCATGTCTAGCTTGTTTAGAATTCCTTCGCTGAGAATTGGCTATAGTTTCAATTTCCCTAGAATCTGAGGGCAAGGATCCTTCAATGTTTCACTATTGTTCTGAGCTCTAAAATACCCAGAAAATGTTCTGTTTGTGCCGAAGATACATACATGTGTAATCGGTAACTCATATACCGTCTCGCAACGTAAGGATCATCATCATTCTCTGCGTTTGACTTTCACTGATTATAATTGTATTAGTAACCTCATCTGATTGTTACTCAGCATATACTGGATCCTTCAGTCCTTCAAGCGACGAATGTCCCGTGACTTGCTGTCGTCGAGGCATGAACAAGGTCGCGCAGCACTCTCAGCGCGATCGCTGACTTACCAACCCTCTCGGGGTCGACACAGCCATCCATATCCTTGTTCTCAAAGGGGTTAATACCGGAATCTAGAGACTCGAGGGTCGACGGCCAGGGAAGGTGGATCAATAGGCTTGCGTCGGCGCCAAAAATAAATTTGTGGTGGATGGTGGGTTTGGTATAAGATGCGGTATGTGTTTCGGTGTTTTAGTTCGTCAGTTCTCAACTTTCCTTCGTTCTTCAGCTGTTCAAACAGTTCACCTTTTAACAACCTAACGTCAAAAGTTTCGTGGGACGCAAGCATCAACGGATTTACTGCCTTCCTTTGCTCTACATATATACTCCAAACCAACCTACGCCAACCGTTCAAGATGATGTTCCTTTCGACTTCTCGTATTGTACTCGCTATTTCTCTCGCCACCAGCATTTTCGCTGCTCCTTTCGGTTCCACATCTCAAGGTCAAAGCTCTTCGAGCTCTGGAGCAGCATACTGTAAGACCCTTCCGTGAGCAAAAAATGATACCTGGCTAACTTGAACATCCACCGAAGTTATCACTAATGATCCCTCGGGAAACCAGATCGTATCCATGAACATCGCAGCGAACGGAAAATTGGTAAAATTCTGTTGCTACTATAGTTACTTCACACACGACGCTAATCTTCGATTGAACTCTACAGAGTTCAGTCAATGCGATCAGCGCAGGCGGGCGTGGCGTACATGGATTAAGCACGACAATTGGTCCTGACCCTCTGTTCTCTCAGGGTTCGATCAAGGTCAACGCGGTGGCCAAGATGTTGGTGACTATCAACGTGGGTCCATTTTCAAGCTGCTTTCAATGGTGTCGTAAGTTAATGTCGATTCCGTCGGTTGTCCAGTCAGGTTCGAATACCCTCTCCATGTTCGCTATCAACCCGAGCAACCCTTCGAAGCTTACGATGGTCGGTACGCCTGTGTCTTCTGAGGGAGAGTTCCCCATGTCAGTCGCTATCAACTCGAAGGCTACTATGGTCTGTGTGCTTAATGGTGGGGCAGTAAATGGAGTCAAGTAAGTCGTTTTCCTTCCTCCTTTAGGCGATCAGTTGAGCTTATACATAATAATCCTTCTATTTAGCTGCTACACACCTGATTCTAAACTAGGATTGATCGCGAAGCCAAACACACTCCGCTCTCTTGGACTGAACCAAACCACGCCTGCGACCGGGCCACCGGGTACAGCCAGCCACATCATTTTCAGCGAAGATGGGTCCAAGGTTATAGCGTCCGTCAAAGGTGTCCCACCTACACCTGGTAAGCATCACGAGTCCCATAACATTTGATTTCCAATTCAGTTACTGATGCATTGAATTATTGAAGGATTCCTCGCTGCTTGGGATATAGCCTCAGATGGCTCACTCTCAGCTGAACCCGTCAAATCTACTCCAGCATCCGGAGGATTACTTCCATTCTCCATGACCCTCATCCCAGGAACAAATGCAATTTTGGCCACGGACCCTGGAGTGGGATTCGATATCTTCAACTTCGGTGGAAGCGGCAACGGCAACGATAAGAACAGCGGTCTGAGCGCGACGTCATCTGTTGTTCCTATTGCTGGCCAATCGGCTACGTGCTGGTCGAGCTTCAGTTCCAAGTCTGGAAACTTCTACTTGATTGATATCGGCACTTCGACCATCACTGAGGTGAACGTCAGCAAGAACCTGACCGGATCCATTGTCAAGGTGTGTGCACTAGAATCTCTCTCTTGAATAACGAATCATTGACAGACGATTATGACCCAGCAATACCCCCAAGCTCCAGGTTCTGCAACTATTGATAACGACGTCGCCACTATCGGAACAAACAAGTAAGTTTATATTTCTCGAACGAATTAATGTTAGTTAACATGCTACTTGCACACTCCTTTAATTAGCTTCCTTTACGTTTTGGCAGCCAATGCAACCACTGTGAACGTCCTCTCTGTGAATACCCCAGGAAAGGCGACCACCGTTCAGAACTTCAATTTTGCTTCCGCTGCCAAGGCTGCTGGAATCAAGTTGGGTACGTGACCTATTGAATGTTTGATCCCCGTTAGAGTCCGTGCTTACAAGTACATTCTTCAGACAAGAATAATTTGCAAGGAATGACCACTTTCATTCGAGATTAATTCTCTCTCTCGGCCTATGACGTACATGAGATGTACTCGAACTATGCGATCCCAACAGTTCTCCTTCAATTTTTGTACTATATGGATTAGCCGGTGTATAGCGATTAATTTAATCATTACACTTTACCATTGCTAGTGTAGGTTCAAACCTTCTGCATAACATCAAGATGAATAAGTGGTATCTGAGTTGAATAGCCCTACAGCCCTAAATAAGTAGAGATGAGTGGCTATATTGGCTGGGATATGTAGATATTTGATAGATTTAGATAGACTCTAGTATATAAATACAGACATATAAGCTTGTGGAGCCTGATCTTATGTGCTCTCGCAAATTATATGAGCTGCAATTATATAGACAGCATACAAGCCTGATCTAGTAATACACATATAATCTCAATTAGGACTCTAGTGGTTGGCGAATACTATTAGGGTAAGTATTTGAACCGCATTAACACTAATGTTTCTTCATTAGTATCCGGAGGTTCTTCGTTGACAAAGTAAGATAAGAACTCTAAGGTGGGGAATTGCAAACTGTGATTTACATGCCCTTCGCGGGGCTCAGGTGCATCTAAATTGTGTATGGGTCTTCATCTGAGTCTTCAAAATCAGACTCGCCAATGATAATAAATTTTCGAGGAGTTATTTGAAGATTAAATTATCCTCCTCGATGTCTTGATTCTGATCTACATTTAGCAGTCTTTCCTGGAACCATTCCGCGGCATTGAAGTCAGGGTTTTCAACAGTCAACCACGATATGGACCAGGTGCGGTCCGTAACCAAATCAGTTACTACCAGACAATTTAAATCTGTTTCATTAGGTCTGACTCGGCTTATACGATCTTCCCTAAACCGATATTCAACATTGTTTAGATACAGACGTCCTGCTTCAATGGTGAGTACCAGCCCAATTTGTAGTACTGGACTCATTGATAATTGAGGACCATAACGCTATCTAGCCAATAAAAATATGTTTAGTATCCTTGCACATTGCTCTGCATAATGTTGTGCTGGGAAAAATTCTTCAGGGCGAATTAAATTGGGGAAAAATAAGTTGTGATTCGGTGGTATCTATCACAAACTCGATAGATTGAAGGTTGAACTAATGTTGTTTCAAACTTCTCGCTCTCCGGAACTTCATAGGTGAGGCTATCGCTATGATAAGGACCTGATGATTCAAGAATTGAAGTAAGTGCATGTTGGTAAAATCACCCATTGGACAATGTGGACAAGTGCTAATTCCACAACACTGATTATCCCACAATTCCTCCTCTTCAGTAATTTTAAACGCCCCTTCACTCCGTAGATCCAGTAGCTATTGTATCTCCAACGGAATTATTACGAGGTGACGCAATGAACGCCTCGTTGGGGTCCTGATCATCAGAATTATTTGATTTTGAGCTTGATGATGGAGTTCCCAAACGTCTTTCTCGATACCCATCACTCAGATCAAAGTCTGGATGGGTGAGTCTTTCCTTATTTATAGAAATAGGCTGTCCGTCGTAGTCATCATCATGAATGCTATGGGTTATATGGCCACTAGAGACCACCGTAAACGGCCTTCATTATGCACTGTAAGGCTGCGTGTGGAATACAGGGAAGCTACCCCACTCTGAAGAACCAACATAGCATTATATCCATAGGAGTCGTCCATAGTCCATGTGCGGACGAATGCACCTTCCAAAAGATGGTATTTAATGGCACATTGTATTTCGTACCAATATCCAAGGCAGAAATATGACTCCAATAAATATTTTTGTGGACTTCTGTTCGGAGCAATCTATATCGATCATACATTGCATGGAACGGCGGTCCGCGCACTCGACAAAGAACCGTTGTTGTACAGGTTCTCGAGAAACCCAGTGGCTATCACCTGGGTTATGGTTGTTTGTTTTGCAAGAAATGTGTAGCCATAAGTGTCACTGAATCCCCAACACAAGTCCATCGAGGATGCTGCGGTCCAGTAATATCCCATTTGGGCCTGTTGTAAAATTGGATGCCCGGGCGCTTAAATCAGGTGGATTAATGTCAATCATCCCAACCTGGGTACTGTCCAGCATCTCGGCCACATCTTTTGCCAGAGTGGGAAATTGATTAAGTCTAGTTCAAGACTATCCAGCACCTGAATTTCATTGGAGTTGTTAGACGTCTCACTGACTGCCTCTGGTAAGAAGTTAATTGAATCTAGTTGAAGATTTCTGAGAACTTCAACTTCATTTGAGCTGCTAAGATCCTCGGGTACAATCTCAATATTAAAATTAGATACACCCGGAAGCTTCGAGCTAGATCACTGGACTGAATTTCCTTTTGGACAATTCCGAGACAAGTGTCCATGCTCCTTGCAGTTGGAACACTTTCCCGCAGCAATAAATTCAGCCCACTCTCTATCACTGAAATTGGATCTCGCCTTTTCTGGGGGTTGAGGCCCTGGATTAAAGTGTGAATTTACCCTGGAAATTTGACTATTCTGTCTGCCAAATGCAGCAGGAAGTTTCTAAGGACTAAATGTCCAATTACTCTGATTGGATCGATGTCATTCTGATTGTTCTTGTTGGACGGAGCAGGTACCAGGCCTGTCAAGCTGGAATTTCCCGGGTTTCCTGTGAACATGAACGGCACCTCAAGATCCATCTTGAGTTTTTGGATAGATTTAGGCTTTGAGTCATGATTGCAGTGGTCTTTTGACTTACAGACACCCTCCCCAATTTCGATGATCTCAGCTTGTTTAGTTACCTCTACCCAACTAGATGATTCTGGATTGAGCAAGTCTCTCCAGAGCCCTCGTAGAATTGAGCTCCAAGGATCATGTTGCCCGTGAGCTCCTTTTGTTACATTGTTGATGCTCGTCTTCGTACATCGTCTTCCGCGCACACTCTCTCGCTCCGCCAGGACCTCACTCACCTCATCACGGGCTCCATCCATCCCCCGCTCCCTCTGGCTCATCATATCTCCCATCTATCCACGTATTGTCTGTACCCCCGGCTCCTCCTTACGTCCCTGCCCCTGTGCATCCGTTCTATCTATTACTATTGCTCTGCACCATCCTCTCGCATTTCGCATACACTAAACGCGCGTCCCATATAGGGTCTGTCAGTCAGTCACCATACCTGAAATTTCTCAGAATCTCACTCATGGCGCGAACTTCGCGTTTGAACTAGAATACTGATATTGATACTTAAACTCGAACCCTGCTTCTAGAATAAAACAGTAACGACACTTACGATGGACTTCTTTTAATATGCATTCCTTTTTAATTGCGGGGGTGAACATTCATCCATTCGGCCACGGCCAAGGTGTAGCTCTTGTTCATGACATTTGTGACTGCTAATTAGCTTTCCTCATTGCGTCTATTTTTTTCCTCATCTTCTTCGCTCATATGGTGTGTTGTCCGTCGTGTTCATCATCCATCATCCACCATCCATCGTCTATCGCATCGCTTTGCACCAACCTTAGATCGCTGCTGCTGTCCTCGCTTTTCCCTATATATGTAACACCCGAACTATACCAGTACAACACCTAGAACCCCGGACTTGACAAAAATCATGTAATCTCAGTCCTGCTCTATATGTATGCTCACCGTATATTTCAGGTGTCTGAATCACACCTTCCCATGACGAGGCCTATGGTGGTGTTGTTGACCTGTTGCGTTTGGTAGAATTGGTGGGCTGATACGTGATGAGGGCGTTAGAGCTGGCCTTTAAATGTGATCTAATAAGCTAGGGTCAGTAACTGAACGCTTGACGATCAGATCTCAAAAAATGTATACTACTCTGACCTGCTGATCAGACGCATCGTGCTAATAAATCCCAGCGCTAGAGACTGAGCGTCGAACATAAGGCGATGGTGAGAATCCTCCTCCAATTTCTCTTTATTAAAAATGGAATGGCAATATAAATATTTGACAACTACATTCTTATTTGTTCACGCAGTTCACAACTGCAGAATCAGGAGGATGTAAAATCGTTTCTGTAAGGACGGTAGGCATCTAGTACGAGTCCATTCACTCATCCTTTCTCTGTCACTGTTGAAGAAGCAGGATGATAGGATTACTGGTAAAAAAAATGACGATAATTGTATATACTAGGTGCCACAGTCTACCTACAATAAGTAGAAAAATAAATATGTGACCAAGCAAGAATGGAAAAACAGAAACGAAGATGTTAAATAATTGACAGATCAACTGTTACCTGAACGTGTATCGATCGTAGAATGGTAAATACGAAAGGAAAACGGAAAGAAGCGAAATTTGATGTCGACAGATCTGCTATTCGTCGTTAATACGGTCAACACATCTACCTATTGACTATAGCCTTTGAATACCTACCTCCGCTTCTTCCTGATTGCAAATATATATTTTTATCTTACCTCTCCCCTTTTGCGTCCTCCACGCTTTGCTAATTTGCTCCTATTTGGGCTTGGTGAGCCCATTAGTTCTCTCAGACCAGTCACCGACGCCCAGACTCTTGCAGTTGTAGACTGCGTGAATGCCCTCCCAGTGAAGTGTACTGTATATTGAGTTACTACTATAGTTTTAACGAGCAGAATTGATTGTGATTCCGATCCCGACTCAGAGAAAATAAATGGCAGTGTGGTACGTACCCTCTAGACATATACCCTGTCCACTCTCTCATTCTCGATGAAACTAATTGAACTAGGTCCCTGACGCACGCAGCACGCTACGCTTTGTGATTATCATTCAAAGCGGCAAGTAAAATCAGAGAGAGTAAAGAATTGCTAAGTACGTGAGGAAAATAAAGTAAAAGCCGGAGAACGAATAAAATTCTATCTATGAGTGATTATGCAGTGATATATGCATATATCACGATCGGACCGTGAAGAAACAATACAAGAGGAAAGGAACATAAAGCAATGAAGCTTGAAGCAGGAACAACCAGCCCAGCACGCATAGCGTACCAGAAGCGACAAACAAGAAAGAAGAAAAATCCCACCATTGCCCTGCCACCTCAAATTATGTCGCCTCACACCACCCTTGTCTCTATCCCTGTCATCCCCTCTCCGCCACCTCACCCCTCCATCACCTCACCCCGCCGATACCCAATCCTAAAACTCCGCCAACTACAGTCCACCCAACACACTCCCCAACATAACCACTGGCGTCAACACACAATACCTGTAAGAATAGTTCAACTAATGGGCCGCTCAAATGGACCACCCCGTGCGCCTGCGGACGTGATCTGCGTGTGGGTGAGCACGGGAGGAGGGAGAGGAAGAAGAGTGTTGACGACGACGAATATCAGGCTGTACGAGAGGGGAGGA
>JAJIRX010001082.1:0-29716 GCA_023853785.1 Psilocybe azurescens | reverse complement strand
CAGCATTGTGCTATTTTTAAATTTCATAGCTTACATTATCTATGTTATCAATACTATTTAAACAATGGTTCCAACATTCAACTCATTCTTGCTACTAACTGCAGTTTATACCTATTAATCCACTCCAACCTCCACCACTCCACCACCCCACCCACTCTCAAGGATTCATCAATCATTGTCTCTGATACCCTATATTTATTACATTACTTGACTATTTATTGACTATCCAACAATGTTTTGATATCCACAGCAGCTGCAACACTGCTATTTTAAAATTCATAGCTTACACTTTTTCTCTTCATAATCAAAATAGCTGCCTCTGAATCCCACTACATTCATGCTGCAAATTAGTCACATCAATCTACAGCTTATAGCAGAATAACATTTAAAAGTCAATTCTTACACCCAATAGTTAACAGTGTATTTATTTTTACATGAGTAAAGCATATTGGAGCTTCATTCTCAAAAACATAATTTTATCACCTGTACAGCACTGGAAACTGTCTATTTCCAATTGCAAAATTGTGTCTCAGTGTTATCTTCCTATCTACATCTTTATTTAAACAATTCCAACTATATTTCATTCTATACCAACTTGTCTACTGTCCAGAATATCCCTGTTTCAATACTTATTCAGTGGTATTTATTTCAGCCTTTCTACTCATTTATACAATACATAGTCTCCATTAAAAAGGTGTCAAACAACCACAATATCTGCAGACAGAAATGTTCCATTCAAATAGCCTTTAACACAAATTTATTGACCCACTTGCTCTTGGTGCACTGTGTATGCAAGAGTGTACATATTTATTTGTTCCCAAAGCCACTCAAAGCTGTGTCAATACAGCTGATATAGCTAATAGAAGATATACTGAGGGTGTATTATACCCACTGGTTGTTTATTTCAAAAGGCTCCGTTGCTGTGTGCTTTGTCATGATTAAGTAATTTGAAATTTCCTTTTCTGAAATCCTTAGTCATTGTACTTCCTTTTTAGAAAAACCTTCTCTTATATTATAGATATATATATATATTATAGATATAACCGTCTCTTATATTATAGATATTATAGATAGATAGAAATAGAAAGAATAGAATAGATTTACCTTTGCACCGCAATCCGTAGTCTGTCATAGTCCACAGCTTGCCGCAGTCCGTAGTCTACATAGCTTTCCATACATTTTACATAGCCTCATAGACGTTCTAACATACTATAAGTACTGCCCACATGTTGTAGATACTCCTTAGCTTCAACTTGGTTTAGTTTGAGTCCTGACACTGGGCCTCACCTGTCTAGCAGTCAAATGTTCCCACAGCGTAGTAACTTCATCATCAATGGCGGTCATTTAGTAAACGTACAAGGCGATTATCACAACAACGTACACCGGGACACTGGTAAGAACTATTTTATGCAAAACACATGTACTCAATGTATTTGCATGTTCAAAAGGACTACATCTTCTTAACCAGCACATTGCATCTGGAGCAATGTTCGATTCGTCTGCACGATTCCCGCCCGGAAAGTGTCATCCTGGGACACGAGAAAATGCACTCAAGACCATAACAGACTGGATTATCGACCCTGCTCCTGACTACAGTGTCGTATGGCTGTACGGTCCAGCAGGATCCGGAAAATCAGCCATCGCACAGTCTATCGCAGAGCTTCTCTGGAGATTATATCAAAGTCAATATGCAGGAAGCTTTTTCTTTGCCGTCGGAGACAACATGGGTCGCGGAGATGGCAACAAACTCTTCCCGACGCTCGCCTATCAGCTTGCAGTTCAATTCCCCGCCCTACTGCCCTTCATAAACCACACATTGTTCAAAGATCCCATGCTTCCTACGAGGTCCATGGAAATCCAAATCAAGGCTCTTATCGTTGACCCTCTCTTACAAGTATCGAACTGGTCGTCCCACACGCCTACTATTATCATAGACGGTCTGGATGAATGCGCAGATTCAACGACTCAGAAGAGCATTCTTTCTCTCATATCCTACCATATCCGTCATCATAAATTACCCCTTCGATTCCTTATTGCCAGCCGTCCCGAATATTGGATCAGAGATGCATTTGAAGTAGAGGATATGCACGATCTTACACTTCCCATATCACTCAATCAGATCGGAGATGCGGACGGCGATATCGAGAGATATTTGGTCGCTGAATTCGCCGACATTTGCAACAAATACAGCCGCATCATGTCGTCTGTGGTGCAACCGTGGCCACCCACACGTATTGTCATACGCTTCGTTGAAGAAGCTTCCGGCCAGTTTATCTATGCATCCACCATCGTCAAGTTTGTTGGCTACTCGTCCGACTTCTGTGACCCTCGAGAACAGCTCCGGATATTGACAACGGCTGGACCTCATCGTGCTTCTGCGTTCTCAACCCTCGACGCTCTCTATGCAGCAATTCTATCGCGTATCCCAGATACTCATCGAGCAGCACTGAAACTAGTTCTTGGCGGTATTATTCTCGACTTGTCCGTTCAAGCAATAGAGATTTTTCTCGGAGTGGATGCCGGAGTTATATCTATCATTTTAGACGCTCTCAACTCTCTCATTGAGGTAGTACGGGTCGAGTTTGAAGCCGAAGAAGTTTTAAAAGTGATTTATGGCCCGCGTGGCTGTCCAGAGGAAACAAGAATCAAGTTGTACCATTTATCATTTCGGGAATTTCTCCAGAATGAACCTCGCTCGGGACAATATTTTGTCGATGTGGCCGCAATTGCTGAGCAGTTCCTGTTTACTATTTTCCAGCTGATTGGGGATGCATTAGAGCAGAAGCCCGAAGTTGAACAACATAGGACCTAGTAAGCTCATTCGCTTTGTCTTGAATTTATACTAACTGTTTTTATCGAACACACCAACAGCACTATAAGCATAATGTCACTGCAGCACTTGTTGCACACCCTACCGGAGCCACCGAGCATTCTGTGCGATATTGACACTTTAGATGCTCTTCGCAAAGAGCTCGACTTGAAGTTGAAAGCATTCATTGCTTCCAAGTCGACAAATATTCTATACAGTTTATATCTACTGCAATATCTGAAGACAGATTGTGCCTGGTTGGAACAATGCCATCGAACACTATTCTCTGATGGGGAGACTCTGGACCTCGCTGTGCGCCAAATCATACATTATCTCGCAAAAATGATATGTTCAGCATTACTCCACTAGTATTCTACGCATCATATGAGATGTTGAGCATTGGCGACATCAATCATCTTCCCGAAGTGAACCTATCAAGCGAGATACAGAATTGCTGTCTTTTTTCGATGGTGCGGGATAACTTCAAGATTTAGGTATGCGAGAATTCAAACTCTAGACGAGCTCGAGAGCTACATTCCTGAAGGCGAGGACGAAGAACTGCGTTCTCAATGGATCAGGCAGTCAATGCGACTCATGTTTCTTTGCTTGACTCTATTGGGTAATGATACCATAAAACGTGCTCGAAGCCCAAATGCGTAAGTTTTTTACTGCTGTGATACATACGTTATTTACACATATTTCTTCCCAATCAAGCCCGAACTTGCTACCCCTTACTGAGGTTGTCACAAGATTGTCGACTCTGCGTAGCTTCTTAAAGGATATTAGAATTGGAGATCAAGGACAAAGGCTTTCCTCTCCGATGCATGGGGACGATTGTTTTTGACATATTTGCTCGATCCCAGGTTGTGGAACATATTTTGTATAGACCAATCTGACAAGGGAATGGGGCCGAATAGTTTTGCATTAGATGCAATGTGCTGGATACACGACATACTGGCACGTATATATTTGTGTCTTTTCGCGATCATATAGCACTAACTATCTTGTATAATGATCATTCCTATAGCATGATCCTGTGGCGATATCACTGGTTGCAGAGTACGACACAGGTCTCCCGGACAGAATGTCACAGGCAGTAACTGGAATCTATCATCGGATAATTTTGCCCTCTTTCCAGAGCTGTCGGTATCTCACGGAACTCTTTGTCATTCCAGTTCAAGACTGCCACCTAGGCAATAGGCTACATTTGACACAACCATCCGACAACAGTGGATGTACCATGATTGGAACAGGAGATTTTAGTATTCCTTTACAATGGTCTTCGCATCTCGAAGATTTTCAGGGTCAGTTCTTCGATCGCCATTCAGAGAATGTCTCCCAAGGACTCAACTCGGTTATTGAGCGCTCAAGCTGGTTTCCTCATATGGCTGCATATCTGCTTAATTGCGAGGTCAAGCATCGATATGAACGGCGGCATCAGGGATTCGATCCATTCCCCAGAAATCTTACTTAAAATCATATTTTGGCGAATGTTTACCCTACGCATACCCAACTGAACAAAATCTGGCTGCACTCCGTGCATTACATTTTATGTCCATCACAAATTCCACGCCATGGCATCCACCTTCAGGATTCTGCTCTGGAATTAATATATTATTATCAGTATGCCCTTATGATACGCATTATATTCCGTTACTTTCCCTGACGCGTGCTTATGACGCAGAAATACGATTGCTCATCTGTATCGCTTGAAGAGCTTGCTGGGCTCACGGGATGGCTCGCCTCACTAGTTGAAGAGCGTGCTAGTGGTTCCAGAGATGATGATGATAATATCACTAATGTTCAAGCAAGGTGCGTTCTTCGTCTCACTGCGAACGCGCTCTAGCACACAAATCGTACACATCAGCTGATACGATCTATATTAATCTAATATAATCCACACAGCTCGTCCAAGATGGCCAGAACTCGCTACTACAACGTAGATTACTGTTTTCACCTTGTATGAATAATACAATTCTGCGCAGAATGAAATGCCTAATTGTCTGGAAAAAGAGTGACATACAAGGCCAACTCCCTGTTATGACTGACATGCTCTCGACAATGGAAGGGAGAAATTCGAGCAACGATGACGGACCACACTTGAATATTTACATTCCGCAGAACATTTCCGTATAATTTTCTAAGCCCGAGATCCCCCACCCCATGGACTAAGGGCTACCCCAAAGTGACTCGACAGAACATGAAAGCTGAATTCACCGATAATGCTGATCTTATGCAATGCCATTCACCGAATGACGTGGCCCACCTTTCGGGAGAGGGACAAACAAATTCCCTCGACAAGTTTTACAATTCGGACAGGCTGAAGAAGTTTTCTTTCCTAATATTTCTCCATTTTCTTCCATCTTGTCAATGAAGCTCAAATGGTACAGAACGCTAATGTACAACTCCTTCGTACAGGATTGCTAGAATAATGCTACGTGTGTATCGATGCTCAATATTCCGCCGTTAATGTTCTCGAACTCTGTGATCGCGCGCGTGTGGTCAGATTAGATTAGTTCTACAGTCGCGGACAATCAAACTCGACAAATTGGTGATCTCAGCAGCCAGGCAATTTTTCGGGCATCTAATTTCAGATTCTTGTTCAGCTCATCGAAATACGTCAAAAAACACATCTCCGAAGTTTTTCCCACGAGCCGTTTGGATCGGCCAAATTTTTGACCAAAATCAATGACATTTTATGTACCTAAGTTGGGTTGATAATGGCATCCAGGTGCTAGATGTTGGCGTCCCATCCTTCATCGTTATATAATTGCTCATCACGGTCGCCATGGATCACAGGATGGACATGGGAAGCTGTTTTTGATTGATTCCGAAGGCCGGTAATGTTTCTCTTTGCCTTCTTCTTTGCCTTACAATAAGTAATCAGTGATTTGTGGCTTAGGTAATAAAATTTTGGGAATTTTTGGGGAGAAACGGCTCAGTAAAATCCTACCAAACTTTGGGATCATCCCACTCTTCAAAAATGAAAGCGATTCCGCTATTTTTCAAGATTTTACCGATTTTTTAAGGGTTTGGCTAATATTTTAGGGTATGCATTCCTTAATTGGTAATTTAAAGGGGAACGGCTCGATAGGATGAGCTGAAAGTTGGTCAGGAAACTCCTTAAATGGGATTCTATCGGTTCCGATGGTTTTTAGGGCCATCAATAAAATTTGATTTTTTTCCTACTTTGTTCCCTTTTCATCGCACACGTGTTGTTTCTAAATAGTGACCCCATATTTGTTCTTGTTATTCTAACGGTTCCTCTGCATTGAAGGGGAGACGGACGGACGCTACAGAAAGCCGTTCGCTGAGCTTCAGCCTTGCGTTGGGCGCTCTGATGTACAGGCTAATTGTCGTCCGTCCTTTAACCTTATTTTGGTTCATTTACTCTATACTGACCAGACAATTCTTCAGCACTTCAGCTTTAGCGCTGCGTATATTTTTCTGTACGCTTGATCGACGCTCAGATCCGTCGTGTCTTGCTACACACTCCTCCGCTTTGGATACTTATATTGAAGGAAGCACAGGTCTCCAAATCTCTGGCATATCACACATTACATCCTTTCCCCCGCTCCGAGTGAGTGCAGTTTCGTCCTCAAGGGGTCACACGTATATATACATAGCCAACACACCCAGAATGTAACCCCAAGGCCATTTCTCATTTCCCATCCCCTGTCACCCCGTTGCTCATCTTCCCATGATCACGGTGTCTCCATAACCCTCCCAGCTCTTAGACTAATACAAATAAACATTTACTTCCATCTTTTGCTTTTGATTGCTCCAAACGCACAGTACCAGTACCTCGGCGCTTATACGTATACTCAGATACGTATTGTATGAATACAAGGGCAGCGGCACGGCGGACACTATAAGTATCATATGGATTAAGATTACATTGGCGAACAGCCTTGTCACTGTGGGTAGATCGGCGGATACGCGCAGCGGCATTGACTCTGGGTCTAAGTGACATCTGAGAACCCAAGCTAGCTTCTCATTCTCTACAACTTATTGACGAGTCTCATGCACATCCAATGCATGGGGCGTGCAGCACACCGGGACTTCAGATCCTAAACAAAACGAAACCTGAACAAAAAAAACAAAAACGTACTCGGAGCGGGAGCGGCGGTAGATCGCTCTTATCTTTATTCCTTCCTTCGGTTCGCTAGATTGTAGATTGTCGTTTCAAGGATAGGGTAGACAAGAACAAAACAAAACAAAGCAAACAAAAATCGGAATTCATGTGGTATGTACTATGGTGCGGTATGCTACGATAAGGATAAGATGTGATGCGATAAGTTCAGTTTTGATGGGCGAAACACAATGAGGTGGGATGAGGAGATGTGGTGTGATGAGCGGATGTGCAATGAGATGAGATGAGATGAGAGGAGGTGAAACGAGACGAGAGGAGGTGTGGTGTGGTGAGAGGCGATGTGGGCGGGTAAGTCAGTGGATCGTCAAGAAAGAGTATAAAATAGAAATAGCAACAAAACCAGCAAAATATAACATTGGTATCGCGTATTCAAGGTCAAGGCTAGATAAGAGGAAGCGGAAGAGGAAGGTATAGGACGATTGGGTATGGTATGTTAAATCTTTGTGTCGCGAGGGGAGAGTGCGGTACGACAAACAGCGTCGACTGCATTTTTTGAAGAGTGCTCTGATCATGATCATCGGTGAATACAATCAAGAGGGACGAGGACGATAGATAGATAGGGAAGAGAGACCGCGTGTGTGTGAGTATGAGCATGTGTACGAGGGCCGTCGTTGCGGTTGCATGAATAAGAGCCAGAGCCAGAGTCGGATTCAACTAGACCTAGTTACGACCCCGTGCATACGCATACGCGTGTGATGGTGATGGCGATGGCGATGGCGATGGTGGTCAGTGGCCGGTGGTATTGGACATCGCGACTTGTTAGAGCAGCGTGGGCGTGGTGGTATAGGTGGAGGTAGTATCAGCGATGATGCAGCTGTGGTATCGATAATGATATTGGTAGTGATAGTGGTAGTGGTATCGGTGGTATCGGTATTGTGCGTAGTGGCCGTCGGTGACGTTTTGGGCAGTGGGCAGCAGTAGCACAAGTCGGAAATAAATCAGATGAACGCGGATAAGGGGTGAAGGTGAAGGTGGATGTAGAATATGCGCGAAGTCGGGGCCGGGGGTGGATGCAGAAACAGACTCAGGTCTCGACGCGGACACGGAAAGCGGACATGGGGGTGGAGGCAGCCACGGCGGAATCCTTCAACACCGTGAACATAAATAACCAGCATAGCCAGCTGTCCATGCTCGCCACATAACACCTGCGGAACTCGACACCCTCAATCGCCCCAGCTAACAACCAGCGGCCCCGCATCCCGCAACTTGAATCCGCCCACACCAGTCGGCGATGCGGCCGAGACGCGAAGTGTTGGGTGTGTGGCTGCATGTGCATCGGCCTCCGTTCTAGGCACGAAAGGAGATGGAGATGGAGAGCGGAGTGAAGGCTCCGACGAAGAGGCCGATAACGAGGAATGGGCGGAGCGGGAGTGGGATGGAGGAGAGGAGGACGTTGGGTGAGGATTGCGGAGCCGCTGAGCCGCTTGGGCTGCTCTTTCCTCTACTTCTTCTGTGTCATTAGCTCGAACTCGAGCTTGAGCTTGATCATCGATATCGACATCGACACCGACGTCCTTCCGCTTCGCATGCCCCCGCCTAGACCCGCCGCCCTCACCACTCCCTTCTTTTTGCCTGCGGTACCGCAGTAGCAGCAGGGATAAACGGCACGCCCTGCACGAGACGCACATTCAGAATCGGTGTCCTCCTGCCCCACCTGTCCCTCTCCTCGTGTTCATGTTCGTGTTCGTGGTCATGCAGAGACATCTCGCGGGATGCAAGAGAGGATGACCGGGATGGTCCTCCTGGTCCTGGTCCTGCTCCGTGTCCTGATACAGGGACGACGACCGCGCCGCTCCTGCCCGTCAGCGGCGCACCCACATGCCCCTGCACATTCCCCAAACCCTGTCCCAGGATAGGAGGTATACGGCGTGAAATTGAGCGACGGCCGATTCAACTTCAACTTCCGCGCAGAGCGCGACGTTGATGCGGACGCCGACCGCGATGTAGGAGGAAGAGGCGGAAGCGGAGGTTAACACGTCCATCGCGGAGAGCGAGGAGGATTTGAGGTTTTGTTGTGTAAGTTGAACGAGAGGTGGGATGTTACGTTGACCATTTTACTTTTATCTCTGAGAGGGAGGGGAAATGTTAGTTGTGTGCTCATTAGGAAGGATGTGGGGAAACGGGGGTAAGGGAAAACAAAGAAGCAGGGGAGTAGGGGAGGGGAAGAGAAGGAGAAGGAGGAAGGACAGAAAGAAGGAGGGAAAGAGGGAAGGGGAAGGAGGTTGCAGAAGACTGGCTCCCCTTTCGACCGCACGATATGCGACATCCGCCTCTTCATCCGCTGGTGGTCGACCACATACGCGCTTGGAGAGGACCTATGAGGATCCAGTAAGTATTAGAGACCATTGCGCGGTCCGTCGTCGTCTTTACAGGGCAGTTTCGTTTCATGTTTTGGTCAATTTGCGGTTATTCCTAGACTCGTGACTAGCTGGAGAAAGAGGTCGCAAAGCAATGGAGGACTATGATCGAAAAATTGTCGAAGAATGTGCAGAAAGGCCCAATTGGGACTCGTCCATATTTGGACGTGAATCGGGCTAAAAATACATTTTGAAAATTCCTTGCATACCTCGTTGACGCGACTTGGACACATCCACGACGCGACTGAGGCGCGTCTCTGTCCTCTTCATGCTTGACTCTCCTCTAGAATTAATTTATGAAGGTTTTAAACCACCTGAATGTACATAATCTCAAGGATATCCGTGCAGATATTCAAAATAGTCCAAGGCTGTAGATATTTTGGCTCTTGTGTGGCTCATTTCTTGACTAGACTGCCTCTAAATCGCATGTACTCATAAAACTATGTTATATATTAGTCTTTGATACAATCTCAGCCTCTCTCCATTCTAATGCGCATCCCAACATTCCTCAATAAACACTCAGTCTGTCTGCCCAAACTCATTCCTCACATCCAAATAGGGACGAACGCTTGCCTTATCTGTACATTCCATCAGACATCTGACAGCTTTTCGATCATAGTCGCTACCCCCATTTTAAACTCAGATAAACCGGTCCTCTAACGAGGGTTCAAGGGAGCGGTCACTGGTTTAGGCCGAACGTACATGAAAACTGTTTTCTTTGACTCGATTCTCGAGTCATTTGGGGCTCCTCCTTATGATATCTATATAGTACTTAATTTAATTCTTGTTAAATCTAATTATGTAAACTTCTACACAGTACGTGACTGATGCACTTGCAGCCACAACTTCAGGAACGAAAGTACCAACTGTGACCCAACTTGCAAAATTGGAAAAAGGTCTTCATTAGGTTTTTCGACCATTGCTGGCGTTCTGTTCGCCGTGGAATCATCTATAGAGAGGACTCCCGGGGTTAGACCACAAAGTAAGCTGTTGTCAGTGCTAAGGACGATGGATATATGTGAAAATTTTATTTGACATGTATTTTGAAATTCAGAGAGATAAGCTGAGGTCTAGGTAAACATATCTATTATGGTGTGATTTCTGCGCATTTATTATCGAGCTCAGATACTTTCCGTGAGCTACCTATTTTAAGCACTTATATGTCATTTCGAGTACCTGAAGACATCACCAGATTATGGCTCGGAATCTTACTGGGAGAGCTGATCTTCGTGTAAGAGCTACTCCTTTTAAAGTGAGACCTGAGAGCCACTTTCAGAGCGATCCTCATGTCGTGTACCAAGTGCCTTCGTTGTATAATAGCGAAATTCTTTCTCCTAATGTTGTGAGCTTTTTTCGGTTGAGCGCAACTTTTCCGAGAGCCTTTTCAGTGAGAATTTAGGTTCTGCTTCACCCGGAAAGAATTACGGTTTGAAAATTACAATGAATGTGATGGTATTGTAAGAAAATAAGGTCATAAAGACATTTACAACAGGAAGACATCTACTGTAATGTAATGCTACCTGAATCAGGCTAATTTGGCTAATGATCTATTCATGTCATCTGGACACTTCGCTGTACATAATTCTCTTTCATATTGGACTTTCTCATCACCACGTTTACTGCACTTGCATACCTCTTTACATAGCAATCATAGTTCTTCACCATCGCTCATTTTTCATGTTACACACACTTTACATTCACTGCAATCTTGTCTTAGTTCACCACGTAGCACATTCATTCTATGGCTATCTTTCTTATAATACATTCATTTTAATCTGTAAATGTCACCTGCACTCAGGTGAAGTAGGAAATTGCTCATAGTAAGCTGTAACACTGCGGAGACTATAGTCGTACAGTATTATAAACTGAACTTCGATGGGATCATACAAAATCCATGTCTGAAAAAGCTCTCGGAAAAGTTGCACTCAGCCGAAAAAAAGCTCACTACATTAGGAGAAAGAATCTCGCTATTATACAACGAAGGCTCTTGGTACACGACATGAGGATTGCTCTGAAAGTGGCTCTCAGGTTTCACTTTAAAAGGTGTAGCTCTTACACGAAGATCAGCTCTCCCAATAATATTCCGAGCCATAATCTGGTGATGTCTTCAGGTACTCGAAATGACATATAAGTGCTTAAAACAGGGAGCTCATGGAAATTATCTGAGCTCGAAAATAAATGTGCAGAAATCACGCCATATGTCTATAGGTAAGGGACTACAAAGTGATAGAAAAAGGATGGATAAATGGGTCATCTATCCTGTTCAAAATGGGGAGATCGAACCTAGAGCCAGTTTTTGGCACCCAATTCTGAGCCAGAACTCGGATGAAAACAGGGATGCTAACCCGGTCTTGAATCGTCTCCGAAACGTGTCTGGAAGCATGTCATTGATTGTGGCAACAGAGGCTAGCTCTTTATCTTTGAAGGGAGCGTTCCAGTTCAGTGCAAAAAGTTTGAAGCAGTGCAAACAGTTCGAAGCAATGCAAACAGTTCAAAGTTGCCCGCAGTTTCTCTGTCTATACTCTCCAACGATCTTAGCGCCCGAGGGCACCCACTGATCGCCTTAGCCTTTTGGTCTGTCATGTCATTGGTATTGATTGCTCATAGCTCTCACTTGACTCAAATCATCATTCGGTGTTCGCTTTGTCTGTTATCGTTTTCTTCTTTGTCCTTACCTGCTTGCTGCCCATCCTGAATATGCATAGCTTAATGGCAGTGCATCCTTGTATAAGCCGGCTGACACTGTCCCGGCCTATATACGGCATAAGTGCAATGTATTTCAGGCGTACAGCTACTTGAAGCCGATCTGTACAAGGAAGCCTCCTTTGACAGACATGCTGGTAGCTGTGGTATTTGGTTCTATTCTTGTAGAGACATTTGTACTGCCACAAGGCTGTGTGAGTGGGAACGTTGAGTCCACTATAATACCCACCAGTCTCCAATCATTTGCCCCCTTTGTCTTTCTGAATTTTACCTTGTTCCTTTCTTCTCATTGGACGCAATCTATTTGACACATACAGTGATTGAAAGCTGCTTTAACTACTCCTCTTACTTTATCCTCAACCCCGGGCCTCACCATTCTAGCAGTTAAATGTTCCCAAAGCGTAGTAACTTCATGATCAATGGCGGTCATTTAGTAAACGTCCAAGGCGATTATCACAACAACGTACACCGGGACACTGGTAAGAACTATTTTATGCAAAACACACGGTGTACAATTTATTTGCATGTTCATAACAGGACTACATGCTCTTGCCCAGCATATTGCATCTGGAGCAATGTTCGATTCCTCTGCACGATTCCCACCTGCAAAGTGTCATCCTGGGACACGAGAAAATGCACTCAAGACTATAACGGACTGGATTATCGACCCTGCTCCCGACCATAGTGTCGTATGGCTGTACGGCCCTCCAGGATCCGGAAAATCCGCTATCGCACAGTCCATCGCAGAGCTTCTCTGGCGGTTATATCAAAGTCAATATGCCGGAAGCTTTTTCTTTGCCGCCGGAGATAACATGGGTCGTGGAGATGGCAACAAACTCTTCTCGACGCTCGCCTATCAGCTTGCAGTCCAATACCCCACCCTACTGCCCTTCATAAACGATACATTGTTCAAAGATCCCATGCTTCCTACGAGATCCATGGAAATTCAAATCAAGGCTCTTATCGTTGACCCTCTCTTACAAGTATCGAACTGGTCGTCCCATACGCCTACTATTATTATAGACGGTCTGGATGAATGCGTGGATTCCACTACTCAGAAGAACATCCTTTCTCTCATATCCTATCATATCCGTCATCATAAATTACCCCTTCGATTCCTTATTGCCAGCCGTCCCGAATATTGGATCCGGGATGCATTTGAAGTAGAGGATATGCACAATCTTACACTTCCCATATCACTCAATCAGATCGGAGATGCGGACGGCGATATCGAAAGATATCTTGTCGCTGAATTCGCCGAGATTTGCAACAAATACAGCCGCATCATGTCGTCTGTGGTGCAGCCGTGGCCACCCACACGCATTGTCAAACGTTTCGTTGAAGAAGCTTCCGGCCAGTTTATCTATGCATCCACCATCATCAAGTTTGTTGGTCTCACTCGTCCGACTTCTGTGACCCTCGAGAACAGCTCCGGATATTGACCACGGCTGACCCTCATCGTGCTTCTGCGTTCTCAACCCTCGATGCCCTATATGCCGCAATTCTATCGCGTGTCCCAGATACTCATCGAGCAGCACTGAAACTAGTTCTTGGCGGCATTATTCTCGACTTGACAGTTCAAGCAATAGAGATTATTCTCGGAGTTGATGGTGGAGTGATATCTATCATTTTAGACGCTCTCAACTCGCTCATTGAGGTAGAACGGGTCGAGTTTGAAGCCGAAGAAGTTTTTAAAGTGATTTATGGCCCGCGTGGCTGTCCAGAGGAAACAAAAATAAAGTTCTATCATTTATCATTTCGGGAATTTCTCGAGAATGAACCTCGCTCGGGACAATATTTTGTCGATGTGGACGCAATTGCTGAGCAGTTCCTGGTTACTATTTTCCAGCTGATTGGGGATGCTTTAGAGCAGAAGCCCGAAGTTGAACAACATAGGACCTAGTAAGCTCATTCGCTTTGTCTGGAATTTATACTAACTGTTTTTATCGAACACACCAACAGCACTATAAGCATAAAGTCTCTGCAGCACTTGTTGCACAGCCTACCGGAGCCACCGAGCAATCTGTGCGCTAATCCCACTTTAGATGCTCATTGCGAAGAGCTCGACTTGAAGTTCAAAGCATTCATTGCTTCCGATTCGACAAATATTCTATACGGTTCATATTTACTGCAATATCTGGACATATTTTGGCCCAGGTTGGTAGAATTCCGTTCAACGCTATTCTATAATTGGGTGACTGTGGACCTCGCTGTGCGCCGAATCATACATTATCTCGCAAAAATGATATGTTCAGCATTACCCCACTAGTATGCTACGCGTCATATGGGATATCGAGCATTGACGAAATGAATCGCCTTCCCGAAGTGAACCTGTCAAGCGAAATACAGCATTGCTGCCTGTTTGTTCGATGGCACGAGCGGTGTTCAGGTTTTATTCGTGCGGAAATTAAAACTCTAGGCATGCTCCAGAGGTACATTTTCGAAAGCGAGGACGAAGAATTGGTTTCTCAATGGATCAGGCAATCGATGCGACTCATGTGTCTTTGCTTGACTCTATTGGGTAATGATACCATAAAGCGTGCCCGAAACCCAAATGCGTAAGTTTTTACTGCTGTGATACATACGTTATTTACACATATTTCTTCCCAATCAAGCCCGAACTTGCTACCCCATACTGAGGTTGTCACAAGATTGTCGATTCCTCGTAACTTCTTAATGGATAGCAGAAAAGGGAGATCAAGGACAAAGGCTTTTCTCTCCGATGAACGGGGACGATTGTTTTTGACACTTTTGCTTGATCCCAGGTTGTGGAACATATTTTGTATAGACAAGGCTGACAAGGGCATGCGGCCAAATGATTTTGCATTAGATGCAATGCGCTGGATACACGACATACTGGCACGTATATATTTATGTCTTTTCGCGATCATATAGCACTAACTTTCTTGTATAATGATCATTCCTATAGGGTGATCCTGTGATGATATTGCTGATTGCAGAGTACGACACAGGTCTCCCGGACAGAATGTCACAGGCAGTAACTGGAATCTATCATCGGATAATTTTACCTTCTTTGCAGAGCTGTCGGTATCTCACGGAACTCATTGTCATTCAAGTTCAAGACTGCACCCTAGGCGCTAAGCTACATTTGATACAACCGTCCGACAACAATGTAGATACCATCGTGAAAATGCTTGAATATCCGCATGAAGGTGATACTTATTCACAATGGTCTTCGCATCTCCAAAAATTTCAGGATCAGTTCTTCGGTCGCCATTCAGAGAATGTCTCCCAAGGAATCAACTCGGTTATTGAGCGCTCAAGCTGGTTTCCTCATATGGCTGCATATCTGCTTAATTGGGAGGTCAAGCATCGATATGAACAGCTGCATTCAAACTTCCGTCCATTCTCCCTGGAACCTTCCTTAAAATCATATTTTGGCGACTGTGTACCCTACGCATACCCAACTCAACAAAATCTGGCTGCACTCCGTGCATTACATTTTCTGTCCATCACAAATTCCACGCCATGGCATCCACCTTCAGGATTCTACTCTGGGATTTATATATTATTATCAGTATGCCCTTATGATACGCCTTACATTCCGTTACTTTCGCTGACGCGTGCTTATGACGCAGAAATACGATCGCTCATCTGTATCGCTTGAAGAGCTTGCTGGGCTCATGGGGTGGCTCGCTTCACTAGTTGAAGAGCGTGTTAATGGTTCCAGAGATGATGATAATAATAGCACTAATGTTCAAGCAAGGTGCGTTCTTCGTCTCACTGCGAAAGCGCTCTAGCACACAAATCGTACACATCAGCTGATACTATCTATAGCAATCTAATTTAATCCACACAACTCGTCCAAGATGGCCACAACTCGCTACTACAACGTAGATTACTGTTGTCACCTTGTATGAATAATACAATTCTTCGCAGCATGAAATGCTTAATTGTCTGGAAAAAGAGTGGCATACAAGGCCGACTCCTGTTATGGCCGACATACTCTAGAAAATGGAAGGGAGCAATTTGAGCAACGACGACGGACCAAACTTGAATATTTGTATTCCACAGAGCATTTCCGTATAATTCTCTAGACCCGAGATCCCCCACTCCCATGGACCAAGGGCTACCCTGGAGCGACTCGGCAGAGCTCGAAAGCCAAATTTCCCGATAATGCTGATCCTATGCAAGGTCATCCATCGAATGACTCAGCCCACCTTCCCGGAGAGGTAAAAACAAATTCTCTCGACAAATTTTACAATTCGCACGAGCTGAAGAAGTTTTTGCAGACAATATTTCTTCCATTTTGAAGCTCAAATGGTACAGAACGCTGATGTACAACTCCTTCGTACGGGATTGCTACAATAATGCTACGTGTTTATCTATGCTCAATGTTCCGGCGTTAATTCTCTCGAAGTGAAAGGGACTCTGCGGTCGTGCGTGTGTGGTCGGATTAGATTAGATCTAGATCACCCACCCACAATAACGCCAAACACAACCTACTGTGTTCCCTTTTTGTCGCGCACTTGTTGTTTCTAAATAGTGACCCCGTTCTTGTTCTTGTTATTACAACGGTTCCTCTACATTGGAGGTGAGACGGAGGCTACGGAAAGCCGCTCGCTTTGCTTCAGCCTTCCATCGGGCGCTCTGGAGTCTGAGGTACCGGCTAATTATCGTCCTTCCCGCCTCGTCCTGGTTCATCCACTCTAGAGTGACCAGACAATTCTTCAGCACTTCAGCTTGAGTTGCGTATATTTTTCTGTACGCTTGATCGACGCTCAGATCTGTCGTGTCTTGCTACACACTCCTCCGCTTCGGATACTTATATTGAAGGAAGCACAGGTCTCCAAATCTCTGGCATATCACACATTATATCCTTTCCCCCGCTCCGAGTGAGTGCAGTTTCATCCCCAAGGGATCAAATATACATATGTATACATAGCTAACAGACCCAGAATGTAAGCCCAAGGCCATTTCCCATTTCCCATTCCCCTGTTACCCCGTTGCTCATCTTCCCATGATCAAGGTGTCTCCATAACCCTCCCAGCTTTTAGACTACAAATACACATTTAGTTCCATCTTTTGCTTGTGATTTCCTCAAACGCACAGTACCAGTGCCTCGGCGCTTATACGTATACTCAGATACGTATTTCATGAATACACGGGGACCGGCACGGCGGACACTATAATTAAAATATCACATAGATTAGGACTACACTGGCGAACAGCCTTGTCACTGTGGGTAGATCGGCGGATACCGCGCAGCGGCATTGACTCTGAATCTGAGTGACATCTGATAGCCCAAGCTAGCTTCTCCTTCTCTACAACTTATTGACAAGTCTCATGTACATCCAATGCATGGGGGCGTGCAGCACCCTGGGACCTCAGAGCCTAAACAAAACAAAACAAAAGCGTACTCGGAGCGGGAGCGGCGGTAGATCGCTCTTATCTTTATTCCTTCCTTCTGTTCGCTAGATTGTAGATTGTCATTTCAAGGATGGGGTAGAAAAGAACGAAACAAAACAAAATAAAAATCGGAGTTCATGTGGTATGTACTACGGTGCGGTATGCTACGATAAGGATAAGATGTGATGCGATAAGTTCAGGTGTGATGAGCGAAACACAATGAGGTGGGATGAGGAGATGTGGTGTGATGAGCGGATGTGCAATGAGATGTGATGAGATGTAATGAAACGAGATGAGAGATGGTGTGGTATGGTGTGGTGAGAGGCGATGTGGGCGGGTAAGTCAGTGGATCGTCAAGAAAGAGTACGAAATAGAAATAGCAACAAAACCAGCAAAATGTAACATTGGTATCGCGTATCAAGGTCAAGGCTAGATAAGAGGAAGCGGAAGAGGAAGGTATAGGCCGATTGGGTAGGGTATGTTATGCCTGTGTGTCGCAAGAGACTGCAGTGCGACAAACAGCGTCGACTGCATTTTTTGAGTGTTCTGATCATGATCATCGTTGAATACAATCAAGGGGCGAGGATGATAGATAGATAGGGAAGAGAGAGCGTGCGTGTATGAGTATGAGTATGAGTATGAGTACGAGGGCCGTCGTTGCGGTTACATAGAGGAATATGAATAAGAGCCAGAGCCAGAGTCGGATTCAACTAGATCTAGCCATGACCCCGCGCATACGCATACGCGTGTGATGGCTATGGCGATGGCGATGGTGGTCGGTGGTCGGTGCTATTGGACATCGCGACTTGTTAGAGCAGCGTGGGCGTGGTGGTAAAGGTGGTAAAGGTGGTAAAGGTGGAGGTGGTATCAGCGGTGATACAGCCGTGGTATCGATATTGATATTGGAAGTGGTGGTGGTAGTGGTGTCGGTGGTATCGGTA
The DNA here is from genome assembly GCA_023853785.1 of Psilocybe azurescens. Lineage (NCBI taxonomy): Eukaryota > Fungi > Basidiomycota > Agaricomycetes > Agaricales > Agrocybaceae > Psilocybe > Psilocybe azurescens. The sequence continues at coordinate 11,383 of JAJIRX010001082.1, read as the reverse complement.
TTGTTAGTGGTGGCCGTCGGTGACGTTTTGGGCAGTGGGCAGTAGTAGCACAAGTCGGAGATAAATCAGATGAACGCGGATAAGGGGTGAAGGTGAAGGTGAAGGTGGATGTAGAGTATGCGCGAAATCGGGGCTGGGGGTGGATGCAAACACAGACTCGAGCCTCGACGCGGACACGGAAGCGGACATGGGGGTGGGGGCAGCCACGGCGCAATACTTCAACGCCATGAACATAAATAACCAGCATAGCCAGCTATCCATGCTCGCCGCCTAACACCTGCGGAACTCGACACCCTCAATCGCCCCAGCTAACAACCAGCGGCCCCGCATCCCGCAACTTGAATCCTCCCACACCAGCCGTCGACGCGGGCGAGACGCAAAGTATTGGATGTGTGGCTGCATCTGCATCGGCCTCCGTTTTAGGCACGAAAGGAGATGGAGATGGAGAGCGGAGTGAAGGCTCCGACGAAGAACACGAAGACGAGGAATGGGCGGAGCGGGAGTGGGATGGAGGAGAGGAGGAGGTCGGATGAGGATCGCGGAGCCGCGGGGTCGCTTGGGCCTCTCGTCTTTCTCCTTCCTCTGCGTCATTAGCTCGAGCTTGATCATCGACGTCGACGTCGACACCGACGTCCTTCCGCTTCGCACGCCCCCGCCTAGACCCCACTCCAGTTCCATCTGCCTCCTTGCCCACCACCCTTGCGCTCTTCCCCGCAGCAGCAGCAGCAGCGGCAGGGACGAACGGCACGCCCTGCACGAGGCGCACGTTCAGGATCGGCGTCCTCCTGCCCCACCTCTCGCCCTCCTCGTGCTCGTGTTCGTGGTCGTGCAAGGACATCTCGCGGGATGCAAGGGACGATGACCTGGACGGTCCTCCCGCACCGCGTCCCGATACAGGGGTGGCGACGACCGCCCCGCCCGTCAGCAAGGGCCCCCACATGCCCCTGCACATTCCCAGACCCTGTCCCAGCATAGGAGGTATACGGCGTGAAATTGAGCGACGGCCGATTCAACTTCAACTTCCGCGCGGAGCGCGACGTCGACGCGGACGCCGAGCGTGAGGGCGAGGAGGACGAGGCGGAGGCGGAGGTAGACACGTCCATCGCGGAGCGCGAGGAGGATTTGAGCTTTTTGTTGTGCAGGTTGAACGGGAGGTGGGATGTGACGTTGACCATTTTGCTTTTATTTTTGAGAGGGACATTTTAGTTTGTGTGTTCATTAAGGAGGATGTGGGAAAAAAGGTGTGCAAGGGAAAGAAGAAACGCGAAGGGGAAGACGGGAGGACGGGAGGGAAGGGGGGAAAGAAGGGAGGGGAGGAAGGAGACAGCAAAACACTCACCCCTCTTTCGACCGCACGATATGCGACATTCGCTCCTTCATCCTCTGATGGTCGACCACATACGCGCTCGGCGAAGACCTACGAGTATTCAGTACATATGAGAAACTGTTGCGCAGGTCGTCGTCCCTACGTGGGCAGGAACAGGACAGGGGGTAGAGGGGTAGAGAGAAGCAGAACACTCACGGCGACGGGTCATTGGTAGCTGGTATTAGATGCGAATGCTCATTCGGGCCCGTGTCCTGTATTCCAGCCCAAATCCCGTCTCCCGTCAACACAGCACAGAACCCAACACAGTATGCACTCACGAAAGGACCCGATGACGGCGCCGTGGGCTTGCGTTGGAGGCAGCAGGAGAAGATGCTCAGTATCGACGAGGCAGGGGCCATGTCAGTCAGTCACTCTCCGTAGACTCGGAAGGGAACTGCGCAGAACCCTGAAGAAGAAGGAAGAAGGAAGAAAGAAGGGAACGCTGCAGGGAAACGAAAATCGCTATCGTGTTTTCAATTTCAATCTATTTCAATAATTCAATTCAATTCCCGCATCACATTCACAGCATGTGACTCCATTTTAACTTTAAGTAGTCCAGGGAAGTGGTCCAGGGACTCACGGGGACTAGGTCACCGGTGCGCGTGGACTTGTGGACCCCTTTCTTCCTTCCCTCCCTCCGTGCCCATACGTCGTTCCCCTTGCGGATTCCATCGGTGCCCTGAGCTCATGATCCCAGCGCTTCACTTCACGCAAGCACTCCCAAAAGCACACCTACACCCTGCGCAGGGCTTCGGCTTCCCACTGGTCCTCCATTCCGTGTATTTTTACTTTGAGATTGAGTGCAGCGGCACAGGCGAGGCATAGTAATAGTATGACCGCGAGTTATCTACCGGCACAGCACCGGCTCCATCTTTTCTAATTCTTTAACCTTTGTGTAGGAACACATCAAGCCAGAAGTCTAGACTCTTGACAGACGGCGTTCTGATGAAACCGAACCGGAAAACGAATAAGAGTTGCAATTCCATTTAATATCATGATCGACAATTCACGGGATGCTACCAGTGTGAAGGGTCGTCGAGGGTTGGGCGTCCGGCGTCGTGTACTGAAAGGGGATTGAACTCTGTCATTCATTGTATGTATTGACAATATTGTACATGTAATACAGGGTAAACATAACAGAGTCATTTACGTTTACATGTATGTAATTTACATAGCACGACCGAATAAGAGGAGGACGATATCAAGAAAGGCAGGAAGAAAGAAAGAGACGAAAGGTATGTGGAAAGAAAAGGAACTAGAGCATACAAACATAGCACGACCGTGTGCCTGTGCTCATGCTCGAAAATTGAACGACATCAGAACCAAAAAAAAATCAAATCAAACACACAAAAGAGAAAAAAGCGAAATGCAAAAGCGAAAGCACATCCAAAAATTTCGCAACCCATCACCCAACATCAACCCTCCTCTCCCTCCACCCATCCCCTCAAACGCCCTCTCCCACACCCTACCTCTACACACCTGCACACACCTCAACCGTTTACAATACCGGCCCCACCCAACGAGGTAGTCCCTTAGACCGCTCCTGTTCATCAAGGATTGGGATTGTAAAGGGGTCTTGACTTTGACCTTCGTCTGGCACGGGATCGGGCTTGCGAGTGCGAGTGCGAGTGCAAGGTAGGGGCGGGGAAGGCGTCGATGGGCCATCGTCATCCGCACCCGCATCCTCATCAGCTTCACCCACATCGCCGCCTCGATCATCCTCCGCACCTCCTTCCCCGTCCTCCTCCCCGTCCGCTTCCTCCGCATCATCATCAGCCCACAAATCCAATCCCTGCCCCAAACCACCACTCCCGTTCGGGTAGTTATAAACCGGCACATTCCCCGGCGGCGCGCCTTGCCAAATCCCCCTCCCCCTCCCGCATTAGCGTTATTCGCATTCGCATTCGCATTCGCATTTGTGTTTGTATTCTGCTGCTGTGGATTTTGGGCTACATGCCCGTGCCACTGCCCGTGCCCATGCGCGTACGCCTGGCCCTGGCCCCCGGGTGTCTGCCGACGGGGAGCACGCACGATGTGTCCCGCATGAGCTTGAGCGTGGTCAGATGCGGCAGGTCGAAGAGGATGTTCGCGCCGAGTGTTACAAAGAAGTCCTATATAAATTTTAAAAAATGAGAACGAATATTAATCAATCAGTACCTCATCAAAGGAAATAAAATCTCAAGAAAGAGAGAGAAAACTGAAAGAGAGAGGAGAAAGCAACCCCGACTCACCCCGCCAAACTCGCCCCTGCCATATCTCACCACCAGCTCCCGCACGTCCCGAAACAGCTCGCGCACCGCAAAGAGCACCTCCACGTCCCACGTCCGCATCCGCACCTCCAGCGCCTGCACGCTCTTGGGGAGATGCTCGAGGCCGCGCAGGAGCGCGGGCAGCTCGAGGACTCGGTCATGACGACTTTGCGTAAATGCATGTCCGTGTTTGTGTTCGTGTTCGTATTCGCGTTTGCGTTTGCGCCTTCATCCGCGCCTTCGCCTTCGTCCTCGGTGTCCTGGTCGGTGTCGACGTCGGCTTCGACATCCAAAAACGTCCTCGCAATCGCCAACGGCCCCTCATAGCTCCATACCCCCGCCACCGGAACCAAGACGCTGCCAACATGCTGCTCCGAGAAATTATGCCGTTCCACCACCAGGCGGATCCTCGGGCCTCTCCTCGTTTCCTTTCTCCTTCTCTTTCCTGTGCCTTGCCCTTGCCCGTATTTAATACATGAGTGCGCGTGCAGCACCCGACGAAGGCTACGAAGGAGTCGACGAGGTCCCGCGTGAGCATGGGGATGGTGACATCCAGCTCCCTAATATTGTCCAACACACCGCCCCAACTCCCACCAGCACCAGCACCATCCGCCCCATAAGTCGCCCACGCAAACGCCCACGCCTCGGCCGCCCCGGGCGTCCACACCACCCGCAATTTCTCCAAACCCCTCGCAAATACCAGTCCCATCGGATGGAACACGTTGCTTCCCTGGTCCCAATCGTTCCCGCCCGCACTGGCGCCACTATGGATTTTATCCAGCACGAGCGCCGTGATGGGAGCCGCGCGAAGGCGTACGCAGGCGGGATGCGCATGTTCGCCGCCCACTCCGCGCGGGAGCCGCTCCACGCGAGGCGCGCTGGCGCCGCCATCATGGGCGCTGTTGCATTCGACAAAGACGAAGACACAGATGGCAACGACTCCAGCCCGCCAAACTCCCACCCCGAGCCCGTGCTCGTCCCGACGCCCGCTTTCGCTGCCGCCAGCGCTGCCCCCGCCGCGATCTGAGCTCTGAACCCCGGTGGCTGCGAGGCGGATGTATGTGCAGTTCGCGAGGCTGAGGGTGCGCAGCGCGGGCATGCTGCGCAGGACGTCGTATGTGTGCAGCGAGACGACCGTGCTGTCGAGCGCGAGAGTGCAGCTGCGTGAAGCGCGGGAGCTGGGCGTACAGTGCGTCGTACAGCCGCATCTCGGGGTCATCTGTTGGTGCGCATCGTCGTATGGATGATGTATGTGATCCGTCCATTAGAAAAAGTAGACGAGAGAGATAGAGAAATGAAGATGCAACGCACATCAAAGCCATAATGCCCCGTCCCAAAATCAAACCCCACCCCGACCGTCACCTTCCGCGGCAGCATCAGCTCGCCTGCCTCCCACCCACAGCGCTCCCACGCCTCCAGATTCTTCCGCGTCGCCTCCGCCCGCACCCACCGCAGCTCGCGCAGCAGCTGCGTGCGCCCCAGATCGCGGAACCGCCGGCACACCCGCACGATAGCGGCGAGGTCAGCCGGGGAGGAGAGGTGCGTGAAGACCTCGATGAAGACGTCGTCTGGGATTAAGAGCGGGTCCATCTCTTTCGTGCGGTTGGGCTTGCGCTTTAGATGGGGTTTTGGGGTGGGGGTTGCGATTGGGATGTGGTTCGAGTTTGAGTGTAAATTTGAGGTTGAGGTTGAGTTTTGAGTGTAGTTTTGAGTGTCGTTTTCGTCGAGGATGGTGGGGATAGCGATGAGGCTGAATGCGGGTTTCGTTCAACGATTCCGGAACGCGTCTTCCTCCGCTTGGCAGGGTTCTGTCCGCCCAATGTTTGCTCGGACAGTTCGGTGGAAGCAGGCCAACCTTCTCCTTCTCCTTCGTGGTTGTTGCTCTGTTCGAGGCTGTCGTCGCCGTCTTGGTCCTGGATCTGTACAGACGAGGGGCGTTTACGCTTCTTCCTCGTGCTGCTCTTACGACTCTTGCCCGTAGTCTGCAACTGCGCCTGGCTATAACAGCTCGACACGCTCGCGTCAGTCGACTGCATGTATTGTAGTGTCGTAGAATTGAACGATTGAGCGTCGAGCGATATAGACGATAAAATAATCAGTACGTTGTCGTAGTGGTGGTGGTGTGGTGGCAGTAAGAGATTGAAAGAAGGAGCGTCACGTACACATACAGTAAGTAGCTAATAGGGAAGATAATGCAGAGGAACCGTTATAAGAACAAGAACAAGAACGGGGTCACTGCTTAGAAAAGAAAGAATAAGGACAACAACAAGTGCGCGACGAAAAGGGAACAAAGTAGGTCGTGTTTGGCGGTATTGTCGGCGGGTGAACTTAATCTAATCTAATCTTTATCTGACCACATGCGCGCGACCGCTCACGCCAGAAGCTTGAGCATCGATACACACGCAGCCTTCCTTATTCCACCAATCCCGTACGACTGGTGACGCACCAGAAAGGTCTCTACATCCGTGTTCTCTACGTATCAATTGAGCTTCAAGACGAAAGCAACACTTGGATTCAGAAAATCGTCGACTTCAGCCTGTCCGAATTGTAAAACAAGTTGTCGAGAGAATTTGTTTTTGCCTCTCCTAGATGGTGGGTTGTGGCTGGCCTTGTATAGGATCGGATCGGAGTGGTTGGCGCATTCGGCATCTGTGCTGCGCCAAGTCCCTTCGGGGTAGCCCTTCATCCATGGGGGTGGAGGATTTCCTAACACATTATACGGAAATGTGCTCCGGAATGCAAACATCCAAGTTTGGTCCATCATCTTCGCTCAACTCGCTCCCATCGACCATTATCGAGAGTATGTCAGCCATTCTAGAGAGTCGGTCTTTCAAGTCAAATGTCTTCAAATAGTGAGGCGAGCCATCCCTGAGCCCAGCAAGCTCTTCAAGCGATAGAGATGAACGATCGTATTTCTACGTCATAAGCACGCGTCAGCGTAGGTAACGAGATTTAAGGCGTATCATAAGGGCATACCAATAACAATGTATTAATTCCAGCGCAGAATCTTGAAGGTGCATGCCATTGCGTGGGATTTGTGATGGACAAAACGTAATGCACGGAGTGCAGCCAGATTTTGTTCAGTTGGGTATGCGTAGGGTAAACAGTCGCCAAGATAGGTATTTAGAAATATAACCGGGAGATATAGGCCCTGAATTGTGGATGCAGTTGTTGATATTGAGACTTGACCTTCCAATTAAGAAGATATGCAGCCAGGTGAGGATACCAGCTTGAGCGCTCAATAACGGAGTCGATTTCGATGTAGTGATTCTCTGAAAGGCGACCGAAGAACCGATCGTGAAATTTTTGACAAAGAAAAACCAATCTTGATGAAGGTCTGCATGCAGATCAGTAATCGCTTCCTCTATGATGGCGTATACGTTGCTATCGTCGGACGGTTGTATCAAATGCAGCATAGCGCCCAGGTTGCCGTCTTGAGAATGAATGAGAATGGGTTCCGTGAGATATCGACTGCTCTGGAAAGAAGGTAAAAAAACCGATGGTAGATCCCAGTTATTGCCTGTGACATTCTACCTACGAGACCTGTGTCGTACTCTGCAATCAGCGATCTCGACTCAGGATCACACTATAGGAATAATCATGATACATGATAGTTAGTGCCATATGATCGTAAAAGACACAAATATATACGTACTAGCGCCCTGTGTATCCAGCACATTGCATCTAATGCAAATTCAATCGGATCTATTCTCTTGTCAGATTCGTGTATACGAAATATGTTCCACAGCCTGGGATCGAGTAAAAGTGTCAAAAACAGTCGTCCCCATGCATCGGAGAGTAAATTCTTTGACCCTGATCCCCCAATTTTATTGCGATCTAAGAGGGTACCCAGAATCCACAGTCTTATGTCAACCTCAGCATGGGATAGCAAGTTTGGGCTTGATTTAGAAGAAAAATTGGTCAATAAAATATCTATCAAAGCAGTATGAAACTTACGCATTTGGGTCTCTGGCACGCTTCATGCTATCATTACCTAATACAGTCAAACAAAGACACATGAATCGTCTAGACTGGCTGGTCCATAGAGAAAGCCATGCTTCGTCCTTGCATTCACGCAGGTATGTATCGAACGAGGATAGAATGTGAATTTTTGCACGGCCGGGACCCGACGACTCCCAGTCCCACCGAACAGACAGGAAAGAATGGTAAATATCGCTCGATAGGTTCACTTCGGCAAGATGATTGAGTTCGTCAACGCTTAATTCATCGTGATGATCATAGTTACGCCGTGCGTAGAATACGAGTGGGGTAATAATGAATATATCATTCGCTCCGAGATAACGTATGATTTTGGACTTAACGAGGTCCAAAGTCTTCTTATAGGGTAGAGCTTGGATGGCGTGTGTCACGCAGGGATAAAGGAATTCCAGAAATCGCAATAAATACGAACCGTATAAAATATTTGCCGAATTGGAAGAAATGAAGGCTTTCAACTTCAAGTCGAGGTCTTCGGAAAGATCTTGTAAAGTGTAAATATTCGAGTGAATGCCATCTGGCCAAAATATGCAGGCCAACAAGTGCTCCAAAGACATTATGCCTATAGTGCTGTTGGTATGTTCAATAAAATCAGTTAGCATAAATTCCAGACAAAGCGAATGAGCTTACTAAGTCCTATGTTGTTTAACTTCGGGCTTCTGCTCTAAGGCATCCCCCAATCAGATTGAAAATAGTAAACCAGAACTGCTCAGAAATTGCGTCCACGTCCACAAAATATTGTCCCGAGCGAGGTTGATTCTCGAGAAATTCCTGAAATGATAAATGGTAGAACATCATTTCTGTTTCTTCTGGACAGCCACGCGGGCCATAAAATACTTCAATACTTCTTCGGCTTCAAACATCTTCTGTTCTACGAATGAGGGGAGTTGAGCGCGTCTAAAATGATAGATATCACTCCAGCATCCACTCCGAGAAAAATCTCTATTGCTTGAACGGTCAAGTCGAGAAGAATGCCGCCAAGAACCAGTTTCAGTGCTGCTCGATGAGTATCAGGGATACGCGATAGAATTGCAGCATAGAGAGCGTCGAGGGTTGAGAACGCAGTGGCACGATGAGGATCAGCCGTGGTCAATATCCGGAGCTGTTCTCGAGGGTCACAGAAGTCGGACGAGTAGCCAACAAACTTGACGATGGTGGATGCATAGATAAACTGGCCAGAAGCCTCTTCGACGAAGCGTTTGACAATGCGTGTGGGTGGCCAAGGTTGCATCACAGACGACATAATGCGGCTGTATTTATTGCAAATCTCGGCGAATTCAGCGACCAGATATCTCTCGATATCGCCTTTTGCGTCGCCGATATCATTGAGTGATATGGGCAGCGTGAGATCGTGAATAGTCGCTACTTCAAATGCATCTCGGATCCAATATTCGGGACGGCTGGCAATAAGGAATCGAAGGGGTACTTTTATGATGACGGACATGGTAGGATATGAGCGAAAGGATGCTCTTCTGAGTGGTTGAATCCGCGCATTCATCGAGACCATCTATGATAATAGTAGGCGTGTGGGTCGACCAGTTCGATACTTGTAAGAGAGGGTCAACGATAAGAGCCTTGATTTGAATTTCCATGGACCTCGTAGGAAGCATGGGATCTTTGAACAATGTGTCGTTTATGAAGGGGGCAGTAGGGTGGGGAATTGGACTGCAAGCTGATAGGCGAGCGTCGAGAAGAGTTTGTTGCCATCTCCCCTACCGTCTTTGTCTCCGGCGGCAAAGAAAAAGCTTCCTCCATACTGACTTTGATATAACCGCCAGAGAAGCTCTGCGATTGACTGTGCGATAGCTGATTTTCCAGATCCTGCTGGGCCGTATAGCCATATGACACTCTGGTCGGGAGCAGGGTCGATAATCCAGTCTGTTATGGTCTTGAGTGCTTTTTCCCGTGTCCCAGGATGACACTTTGCGGGCGGGAATCGTGCAGACGAATCGAACATTGCGCCAGATGCGATATACTGGGTAAGAATGTGTAGTCCTTTCAAGAACACGTAAGTAAATTCTCTACGGGCGTGAGTTTGACAGAAGAGAGCTCTTACCATTGTCCCGCTGTACGTTGTGGTGATAATCGCCTTGGACGTTTACTAAATGACCACCATTGATCATGAAGTTACTGCTCTGTGGGAACATTTGATTTCTAGGTGGATGAGACATGAGGAGTGGAGTGTAAGGTAAGAGGAGTAGTTAAATCCTTTCAATCACTATAACTTTCGAATCGAGTGCGTCGAATGAGAAGAAACGAACAAGACAAGATTCAGAACGGAGAAGGGGGCAGAACAGCAAAGGGGCAAATCATTGGAAAATTGTGGGTATTATAGTGAACTCAACGTTCCCGCTCACATAGCCTAGTGGCGGTACAAATGTCTCTTCTAGAATAGAACCAAATACCACAGCTACCAGCACGTTCATCAAAGGAGCTTTCCTTGTATAGATCGGCTTCAAGTAGCTGATCGCAAGCAATTGATAACACTTATGCCATACCTAGGCCGGGACAGTGTCAACAGTGTCTTATACAAGTATGCACTGCCATTAAGCTATGCATATTCCGAATGCGCAGCGAGCAGGTATGAACAAAGAAGAATACGATGACCTACTGAGCGAGCACCGGACGAAATTATGTCATGACAGACCGAGAAGCTGAGGCGATCACTAAGTGCCCCCTGAGGCTGAGTTCTCCTAAGATTGTTGGCAAGGAAATATAGACAGAGAAACTGCCACCGACTTTGGACTCTTTGCATTGCTTCGGAATCCTTTTATTGCTTCAAACTCCAGCTTTTAAAGCCCGAATCGACCATTCCTAATGAAGTTAGATGACAGATATCGTACTGGATTCGCACCCATCGGTAGCTTCGGCCATGTTGCATTCTAAGTTTATAGGTCCATGCTGGAGAAGAGGCCAGGCAGCCCCAGAATGGCTCTCAAGGTGACGAAATGAATGCTCCCACGGAGAATATATACCTAGTTTGTACATAACTGCCAACTCGAACAGCTGCTTGATAGCCAATAGCACCTCCCTACCTGAATCTTCAACATTCTGCACATCTGGTAAAATTTCGCTGGTCTCTCATAACCAATCCCTTCAAACGCTCCGATCCGCCCTCTAGTTGTCTCCTATAGCCTTAAACTTCATCCTGTGATCAGCTAAACAATCTAACATAATAAGCTCATGGTGATAATTGGAAGGCAAACGAGTCCCTCCTGCTATACCCACTCACGTAAAGCCCTCGTCCCCAGCGTGTATCGAATGTCTCATATACAATATGCGTTGTGTGGCAAGATGCATGCGGTCAAGCAGGTAAACTGATTCCAAGCGCACAACTTGGCCAGTTATGTCTTCAAAGAAGCTGCGCCTGCGCCTGGCCCGGCACCTGCTGTTGCTGCTGTTGGGCATTGAATACGTGATCTAGTCCACGAACGACGCCGAGGGGCGGATGTATTTGCGGCTGACAGTGCCCAGTCGACGTAGAGCGGGGATTTGTACAAGAACAGAGTACACGTACAGTGAGATGACGGTGCCTCAAGAACAATTAAAAGCTCATAAAGGAAAGGAGCAAGACAGAGGAGCAGTTGAGTGTGCATCGCATCGTGCAGTTTAAATTTTACAGCATAGTCTGTGATATTATATGATTTAGCATTGTATGCAACCCTCGGGAGTGGAAGAAGAGAATGAAAATAACGAAATGTGGATCAAGGAGGATCAACTAAAAGAAAGAAAGAAATAGACGCACGTAGAGCCATAATACATATGACCAAAC
>JAJIRX010001081.1:0-22884 GCA_023853785.1 Psilocybe azurescens | reverse complement strand
CCTGTCCCAGCATAGGAGGTATACGGCGTGAAATTGAGCGACGGCCGATTCAACTTCAACTTCCGCGCGGAGCGCGACGTCGACGCGGACGCCGAGCGTGAGGGCGAGGAGGACGAGGCGGCGGAGGTAGACACGTCCATCGCGGAGCGCGAGGAGGATTTGAGCTTTTTGTTGTGCAGGTTGAACGGGAGGTGGGATGTGACGTTGACCATTTTGCTTTTATTTTTGAGAGGGACATTTTAGTTTGTGTGTTCATTAAGGAGGATGTGGGAAAAAAGGTGTGCAAGGGAAAAGAAGGAACGCGAAGGGGGAAGACGGGAGGACGGGAGGAAGGGGGAAAGAAGGGAGGGAGGAAGGAGACAGCAAAACACTCACCCTCTTTCGACCGCACGATATGCGACATTCGCTCCTTCATCCTCTGATGGTCGACCACATACGCGCTCGGCGAAGACCTACGAGTATTCAGTACATATGAGAAACCGTTGCGCAGGTCGTCGTCCCTACGTGGGCAGGAACAGGACAGGGGTAGGGGTAGAGAGAAGCAGAACACTCACGGCGACGGGTCATTAGTAGCTGGTATAGATGAGAATGCTCATTCGGGCCCGTGTCCTGTATTCCAGCCCAAATCCCGTCTCCCGTCAACACAGTACAGAACCCAACACAGTATGCACTCACGAAAGGACCTGATGACGGCGCCGTGGGCTTGCGTTGGAGGCAGCAGGAGAAGATGCTCAGTATCGACGAGGCAGGGGCCATGACAGTCAGTCACTCTCCGTAGACTCGGAAGGGAACTGCGCAGAACCCTGAAGAAGAAGGAAGAAGGAAGAAAGAAGGGAACGCTGCAGGGAAACGAAAATCGCTATCGTGTTTTCAATTTCAATCTATTTCAATAATTCAATTCAATTCCCGCATCACATTCACAGCATGTGACTCCATTTTAACTTTAAGTAGTCCAGGGAAGTGGTCCAGGGACTCACGGGGACTAGGTCACCGGTGCGCGTGGACTTGTGGACCCCTTTCTTCCTTCCCTCCCTCCATGCCCATACGCGTCGTTCCCCTTGCGGATTCCATCGGTGCCCTGAGCCCAGGATCCCAAGCTTCACTTCACGCAAGCACTCCAAAAGCACACCTACACCCTGCGCAGGGCTTCGGCTTCCCACTGGTCCTCCATTCCGTGTATTTTTACTTTGAGATTGAGTGCAGCGGCACAGGCGAGGCATAGTAATAGTATGACCGCGAGTTATCTACCGGCACAGCACCGGCTCCATCTTTTCTAATTCTTTAACCTTTGTGTAGGAACACATCAAGCCAGAAGTCTAGACTCTTGACAGACGGCGTTCTGATGAAACCGAACCGGAAAACGAATAAGAGTTGCAATTCCATTTAATATCATGATCGACAATTCACGGGATGCTACCAGTGTGAAGGGTCGTCGAGGGTTGGGCGTCCGGCGTCGTGTACTGAAAGGGGATTGAACTCTGTCATTCATTGTATGTATTGACAATATTGTACATGTAATACAGGGTAAACATAACAGAGTCATTTACGTTTACATGTATGTAATTTACATAGCAACGACCGGAATAAGAGGAGGACGATATCAAGAAAGGCAGGAAGAAAGAAAGAGACGAAAGGTATGTGGAAAGAAAAGGAACTAGAGCATACAAACATAGCACGACCGTGTGCCTGTGCTCATGCTCGAAAATTGAAATGACATCAGAAACCAAAAAAATCAAATCAAACAACACAAAAAGAGAAAAAAAGGAAATGCAAAAGCGAAAGCACATCCAAAATTTTCGCAACCCATCACCCAACATCAACCCTCCTCTCCCTCCACCCATCCCCTCAAACGCCCTCTCCCACACCCTACCTCTACACACCTGCACACACCTCAACCGTTTACAATACCGGCCCCACCCAACGAGGTAGTCCCTTAGACCGCTCCTGTTCATCAAGGATTGGGATTGTAAAAGGGGTCTTGACTTTGACCTTCGTCTGGCACGGGATCGGGCTTGCGAGTGCGAGTGCGAGTGCAAGGTAGGGGGCGGAAGGCGTCGATGGGCCATCGTCATCCGCACCCGCATCCTCATCAGCTTCACCCACATCGCCGCCTCGATCATCCTCCGCACCTCCTTCCCCGTCCTCCTCCCCGTCCGCTTCCTCCGCATCATCATCAGCCCACAAATCCAATCCCTGCCCCAAACCACCACTCCCGTTCGGGTAGTTATAAACCGGCACATTCCCCGGCGGCGCGCCTTGCCAAATCCCCCCCTCCCCCCTCCCGCATTAGCGTTATTCGCATTCGCATTCGCATTCGCATTTGTGTTTGTATTCTGCTGCTGTGGATTTTGGGCTACATGCCCGTGCCACTGCCCGTGCCCATGCGCGTACGCCTGGCCCTGGCCCCCGGGTGTCTTGCCGACGGGGAGCATGCACGATGTGTCCCGCATGAGCTTGAGCGTGTCAGATGCGGCAGGTCGAAGAGGATGTTCGCGCCGAGTGTTACAAAGAAGTCCTATATAAATTTTAAAAAATGAGAACGAATATTAATCAATCAGTACCTCATCAAAGGAAATAAAAATCTCAAGAAAGAGAGAGAGAAAACTGAAAGAGAGAGGAGAAAGCAACCCCGACTCACCCCGCCAAACTCGCCCCTGCGCTATATCTCACCACCAGCTCCCGCACGTCCCGAAACAGCTCGCGCACCGCAAAGAGCACCTCCACGTCCCACGTCCGCATCCGCACCTCCAGCGCCTGCACGCTCTTTGGGGAGATGCTCGAGGCCGCGCAGGAGCGCGGGCAGCTCGAGGGACTCGGTCATGACGACTTTGCGTAAATGCATGTCCGTGTTTGTGTTCGTGTTCGTATCGCGTTTGCGTTTGCGCCTTCATCCGCGCCTTCGCCTTCGTCCGTGCCTGGTCGGTGTCGACGTCGGCTTCGACATCCAAAACGTCCTCGCAATCGCCAACGGCCCTCATAGCTCCACACCCCCGCCACCGGAACCAAGACGCTGCCAACATGCTGCTCCGAGAAATTATGCCGTTCCACCACCAGGCGGATCCTCGGGCCTCTCTCGTTTCCTTTCTCCTTCTTTCCTGTGCCTTGCCCTTGCCCGTATTTAATACATGAGTGCGCGTGCAGCACCCGACGAAGGCTACGAAGGAGTCGACGAGGTCCCGCGTGAGCATGGGGATGGTGACATCCAGCCCCTAATATTGTCCAACACACCGCCCCAACTCCCACCAGCACCAGCACCATCCGCCCCATAAGTCGCCCACGCAAACGCCCACGCCTCGGCCGCCCCGGGCGTCCACACCACCCGCAATTTCTCCAAACCCCTCGCAAATACCAGTCCCATCGGATGGAACACGTTGCTTCCTGGTCCCAATCATTCCCGCCCGCACTGGCGCCACTATGGATTTTATCCAGCACGAGCGCCGTGATAGGGAGCCGCGCGAAGGCGTACGCGGCCGGATGCGCATGTTCGCCGCCCACTCCGCGCGGGAGCCGCTCCACGTGAGGCGCGCTGGCGCCGCCATCATGGGCGCTGTTGCATTCGACAAAGACGAAGACACAGATGGCAACGGACTCCAGCCCGCCAAACTCCCACCCCGAGCCTGTGTTTCGTCCCGGACGCCCGCTTTCGCTGCCGCCAGCGCCGCCCCCGCCGCGATCTGAGCTCTGAACTGGCGGCGAGGCGGATGTATGTGCAGTTCGCGAGGCTGAGGGTGCGCAGCGCGGGCATGCTGCGCAGGACGTCGTATGTGCAGCGAGACGACCGTGCCGTCGAGCGCGAGAGTGTGCAGCTGCGAAGCGCGGAGCTGGGCGTACAGTGCGTCGTACAGCCGCATCTCGGGGTCATCTGTTGGTGCGCATCGTCGTATGGATGATGTATGTGATCCGTCCATTAGAAAAAGTAGACGAGAGAGATAGAGAAATGAAGATGCAACGCACATCAAAGCCATAATGCCCCGTCCCAAAATCAAACCCCACCCCGACCGTCACCTTCCGCGGCAGCATCAGCTCGCCCGCCTCCCACCCACAGCGCTCCCACGCCTCCAGATTCTTCCGCGTCGCCTCCGCCCGCACCCACCGCAGCTCGCGCAGAAGCTGCGTGCGCCCCAGATCGCGGAACCGCCGGCACACCCGCACGATAGCGGCGAGGTCAGCCGGGGAGGAGAGGTGCGTGAAGACCTCGATGAAGACGTCGTCTGGGATTAAGAGCGGGTCCATCTCGTGCGGTTGGGCTTGCGCTTTAGATGGGGTTTTGGGGGTGGGGTTGCGATTGGGATGTGGTTCGAGTTTGAGTGTAAATTTGAGGTTGAGGTTGAGTTTTGAGTGTAGTTTTGAGTGTCGTTTTCGTCGAGGATGGTGGGGATAGCGATGAGGCTGAATGCGGGTTTCGTTCAACGATTCCGGAACGCGTCTTCCTCCGCTTGGCAGGGTTCTGCCCGCCCAATGTTTGCTCGGACAGTTCGGTGGAAGCAGGCCAACCTTCCCTTCTCCTTCGTGGTTGTTGCTCTGTTCGAGGCTGTCGTCGCCGTCTTGGTCCTGGATCTGTACAGACGAGGGGCGTTTACGCTTCTTCCTCGTGCTGCTCTTACGACTCTTGCCCGTAGTCTGCAACTGCGCCTGGCTATAACAGCTCGACACGCTCGCGTCAGTCGACTGCATGTATTGTAGTGTCGTAGAATTGAACGATTGAGCGTCGAGCGATATAGACGATAAAATAATCAGTACGTTGTCGTAGTGGTGGTGGTGTGGTGGCAGTAAGAGATTGAAAGAAGGAGCGTCACGTACACATACAGTAAGTAGCTAATAGGGAAGATAATGCAGAGGAACCGTTATAAGAACAAGAACAAGAACGGGGTCACTGCTTAGAAAAGAAAGAATAAGGACAACAACAAGTGCGCGACGAAAAGGGAACAAAGTAGGTCGTGTTTGGCGGTATTGTCGGCGGGTGAACTTAATCTAATCTAATCTTTATCTGACCACATGCGCGCGACCGCTCACGCCAGAAGCTTGAGCATCGATACACACGCAGCCTTCCTTATTCCACCAATCCCGTACGACTGGTGACGCACCAGAAAGGTCTCTACATCCGTGTTCTCTACGTATCAATTGAGCTTCAAGACGAAAGCAACACTTGATTCAGAAAATCGTCGACTTCAGCCTGTCCGAATTGTAAAACAAGTTGTCGAGAGAATTTGTTTTTGCCTCTCCTAGATGGTGGGTTGTGGCTGGCCTTGTATAGGATCGGATCGGAGTGGTTGGCGCATTCGGCATCTGTGCTGCGCCAAGTCCCTTCGGGGTAGCCCTTCATCCATGGGGGTGGAGGATTTCCTAACACATTATACGGAAATGTGCTCCGGAATGCAAACATCCAAGTTTGGTCCATCATCTTCGCTCAACTCGCTCCCATCGACCATTATCGAGAGTATGTCAGCCATTCTAGAGAGTCGGTCTTTCAAGTCAAATGTCTTCAAATAGTGATGCGAGCCATCCCTGAGCCCAGCAAGCTCTTCAAGCGATAGAGATGAACGATCGTATTTCTACGTCATAAGCACGCGTCAGCGTAGGTAACGAGATTTAAGGCGTATCATAAGGGCATACCAATAACAATGTATTAATTCCAGCGCAGAATCTTGAAGGTGCATGCCATTGCGTGGGATTTGTGATGGACAAAAACGTAATGCACGGAGTGCAGCCAGATTTTGTTCAGTTGGGTATGCGTAGGGTAAACAGTCGCCAAGATAGGTATTTAGAAATATAACCGGGAGATATAGGCCCTGAATTGTGGATGCAGTTGTTGATATTGAGACTTGACCTTCCAATTAAGAAGATATGCAGCCAGGTGAGGATACCAGCTTGAGCGCTCAATAACGGAGTCGATTTCGATGTAGTGATTCTCTGAAAGGCGACCGAAGAACCGATCGTGAAATTTTTTGACAAAGAAAAACCAATCTTGATGAAGGTCTGCATGCAGATCAGTAATCGCTTCCTCTATGATGGCGTATACGTTGCTATCGTCGGACGGTTGTATCAAATGCAGCATAACGCCCAGGTTGCCGTCTTGAGAATGAATGAGAATGGGTTCCGTGAGATATCGACTGCTCTGGAAAGAAGGTAAAAAAACCGATGGTAGATCCCAGTTATTGCCCGTGACATTCTTGCTACCACGAGACCTGTGTCGTACTCTGCAATCAGCGATCTCGACTCAGGATCACACTATAGGAATAATCACGATACATGATAGTTAGTGCCATATGATCGTAAAAGACACAAATATATACGTACTAGCGCCCTGTGTATCCAGCACATTGCATCTAATGCAAATTCAATCGGATCTATTCTCTTGTCAGATTCGTGTATACGAAATATGTTCCACAGCCTGGGATCGAGTAAAAGTGTCAAAAACAGTCGTCCCCATGCATCGGAGAGTAAATTCTTTGACCCTGATCCCCCAATTTTATTGCGATCTAAGAGGGTGCCCAGAGTCCACAGTCTTATGTCAACCTCAGCATGGGATAACAAGTTCGGGCTTGATTTAGAAGAAAAATTGGTCAATAAAATATCTATCAAAGCAGTATGAAACTTACGCATTTGGGTCTCTGGCACGCTTCATACTATCATTACCTAATACAGTCAAACAAAGACACATGAATCGTCTAGACTGGCTGGTCCATAGAGAAAGCCATGCTTCGTCCTTGCATTCACGCAGGTATGTATCGAACGAGGATAGAATGTGAATTTTTGCACGGCCGGGACCCGGCGACTCCCAGTCCCACCGAACAGACAGGAAAGAATGGTAAATATCGCTCGATATGTTCACTTTGGCAAGATGTTTGAGTTCGTCAACGCTTAATTCATCGTGATGATCATAGTTACGCCGTGCGTAGAATACGAGTGGGGTAATAATGAATATATCATTCGCTCCGAGATAACGTATGATTTTGGACTTAACGAGGTCCAAAGTCTTCTTATAGGGTAGGTTTGGATGGCTTGTGTGCACGCAGGGATAAAGGAATTCCAGAAATCGCAATAAATACGAACCGTATAAAATATTTGCCGAATTGGAAGAAATGAAGGCTTTCAACTTCAAGTCGAGGTCGTCGGAAAGATCTGGTAAAGCGTAAATATTCGAGTTAACGCCATCTGGCCAAAATATGCAGGCTAACAAGTGCTCCAAAGACATTATGCCTATAGTGCTGTTGGTACGTTCAATAAAATCAGTTAGCATAAATTCCGGACAAACCGAATGAGCTCACTAGGCCTTATGTTGTTTAAATTCTGGCTTCTGCTCTAAGGCATCCCCAATCAGATTAGCAATAGTAAACCAGAACTGCTCAGAAATTTTGTCCACGTCTACAAAATATTGTCCCGAGCGAGGTTGATTCTGGAGAAATTCCTGAAATGATAAATGGTAGAACATCATTTCTGTTTCTTCTGGACAGCCACGCGGGCCATACCATACTTCTAATACTTCTTCGGCTTCAAACATCTTCTGTTCTACACGAATGAGGGAGTTGAGCGTCTAAAATGATAGATATCACTCCAGCATCCACTCCCAGAAAAATCTCTATTGCTTGAAAGGTCAAGTTGAGAAGAATGCCGCCAAGAACCAGTTTCAGTGCTGCTCGATGAGTATCAGGGATACGCGATAGAATTGCAGCATAGAGAGCGTCGAGGGTTGAGAACGCAGTGGCACGATGAGTTCCAGCCGTGGTCAATATCCGGAGCTGTTCTCGAGGGTCACAGAAGTCGGACGAGTAGCCAACAAACTTGACGATGGTGGATGCATAGATAAACTGGCCAGAAGCCTCTTCGACGAAGCGTTTGACAATGCGTGTGGGTGGCCAAGGTTGCATCACAGACGACATAATGCGGCTGTATTTATTGCAAATCTCGGCGAATTCAGCGACCAGATATCTCTCGATATCGCCTTTGCGTCGCCGATATCATTGAGTGATATGGGCAGCGTGAGATCGTGAATAGTCGCTACTTCAAATGCATCTCGGATCCAATATTCGGGACGGCTGGCAATAAGGAATCGAAGGGGTACTTTATGATGACGGACATGGTAGGATATGAGCGAAAGGATGCTCTTCTGAGTGGTTGAATCCGCGCATTCATCGAGACCATCTATGATAATAGTAGGCGTGTGGGTCGACCAGTTCGATACTTGTAAGAGAGGGTCAACGATAAGAGCCTTGATTTGAATTTCCATGGACCTCGTAGGAAGCATGGGATCTTTGAACAATGTGTCGTTTATGAAGGGCAGTAGGGTGGGGAATTGGACTGCAAGCTGATAGGCGAGCGTCGAGAAGAGTTTGTTGCCATCTCCCCTACCGTCTTTGTCTCCGGCGGCAAAGAAAAAGCTTCCTCCGTACTGACTTTGATATAACCGCCAGAGAAGCTCTGCGATTGACTGTGCGATAGCTGATTTTCCAGATCCTGCTGGGCCGTATAGCCATATGACACTCTGGTCGGGAGCAGGGTCGATAATCCAGTCTGTTATGGTCTTGAGTGCTTTTTCCCGTGTCCCAGGATGACACTTTGCGGGCGGGAATCGTGCAGACGAATCGAACATTGCGCCGGATGCGATATACTGGGTAAGAATGTGTAGTCCTTTCAAGAACACGTAAGTAAATTCTCTACGGGCGTGAGTTTGACAGAAGAGAGCTCTTACCATTGTCCCGCTGTACGTTGTGGTGATAATCGCCTTGGACGTTTACTAAATGACCACCGTTGATCATGAAGTTACTGCTCTGTGGGAACATTTGATTTCTAGGTGGATGAGACATGAGGAGTGGAGTGTAAGGTAAGAGGAGTAGTTGAATCCTTTCAATCACTATAACTTTCGAATCGAGTGCGTCGAATGAGAAGAAACGAACAAGATAAGATTCAGAACGGAGAAAGGGGCAGAACAGCAAAGGGGGCAAATTATTGGAAAATTGTGGGTATTATAGTGAACTCAACGTTCCCACTCACATAGCCTAGTGGCGGTACAAATGTCTCTGCTAGAATAGAACCAAATACCACAGCTACCAGCACGTTCATCAAAGGAGCTTTCCTTGTATAGATCGGCTTCAAGTAGCTGATCGCAAGCAATTGATAACACTTATGCCATATCTAGGCCGGGACAGTGTCAACAGTGTCTTATACAAGTATGCACTGCCATTAAGCTATGCATATTCCGAATGCGCAGCGAGCAGGTATGAACAAAGAAGAATACGATGACCTACTGAGCGAGCACCGGACGAGGATTATGTCATGACAGACCGAGAAGCTGAGGCGATCACTAAGTGCCCCTGAGGCTGAGTTCTCCTAAGATTGTTGGCAAGGAAATATAGACAGAGAAACTGCCACCGACTTTGGACTCTTTGCATTGCTTCGGAATCCTTTTATTGCTTCAAACTCAGCTTTAAACCCGAATCGACCATTCCTAATGAAGTTAGATGACAGATATCGTACTGGATTCGCACCCATCGGCAGTTTCGGCCATGTTGCATTCTAAGTTTATAGGTCCATGCTGGAGAAGAGGCCAGGCAGCCCCCAGAATGGCTCTCAAGGTGACGAAATGAATGCTCCCATGGAGAATATATACCTAGCTTGTACATAACGGCCAACTCGAACAGCTGCCTAATAGCCAATAGCACCTCCCTACCTGAATATTCAACATTCTGCACACCTGGTAAAATTTCGTTTGTCTCTCATAACCAATCCCTTCAAACGCTCCGATCCGCCCTCTAGTTGTCTCCTATAGCCTTGGACTTCATCCTGTCATCAGCTAAACCATCTAATATAATAAGCTCACGATGATAATTGGAAGGCAAACGAGTCCCTCCTGCGATGCCCACTCACGTAAAGCCCTCATACGTCCCGAGCGTATATCGAATGTTCATATAGAATATGCGTTGCGTGGCAAGATGCATGCGGCCAAGCAGGTAAACGGATTCCAAGCGCACAACATGGCCAGTTATGTCTTGAAAGAAGCTGCGCCTGCGCCTGACCCGGAACTTGCTGCTGCTGTCGGGCATTGAATACGTGATCTAGTCCACGAACGACGCCGAGGGGCGGATGTATTTGCGGCTGACAGTGCCCAGTCGACGTAGAGTGGGGATTTGTACGAGGACAGAGTACATGTACAGTGAGATGACGGTGCCTCAAGGACGATTAAAACTCATGAAGGAAAGGAGCAAGACAGAGGAGCAGTTGAGTGTGCATCGCATCGTGCAGTTTAAATTTTACAGCATAGTCTGTGATATTATATGATTTAGCATTGTATGCAACCCTCGGGAGTGGAAGAGGAGAATGAAAATAACGAAATGTGGATCAAGGAGGATCAACTAAAAGAAAGAAAGAAATAGACGCACGTAGAGCTCATAATACATATGACCAAACTTAAAGCTTAAAGCCCCACCCGATCAAAACCTTCGTCGGGAACTTCAATGCGTCCCCTTCCTTGTCTTCCCGATCTCCCAAGACACTCCTCCATTTCCACACCTCCCACAACAATCCGATGCTTCAAGATTGCCTCGTATCTCATCCACCGCAGCTTCCGCATCAACTACCTCCATCCCAGACTTTGCAACCCCAGGCACGCGCACCACCGCGAGAGGTCCGCGGGCGAGGAGACGCGTGATGATCTCGATGAAGACATCGCGTCAGGGATTGAGAGGGGATCCATGGTATTTGACTTCGATGCTACTTCAGGTTTGGGTGTTTCGATTAGGATTTAGTTTGGGCTAGAGACCTAAGGGAAGTTTCGAGGGTCAATGTCGTTGAGGATGATGGTAATGAGGATGGTGGTGAATGTGGGATTGGCTCCACGAATCAATGCGCGTCTTCCTATGCATAGCAGGGTTCTATCAGTCCGATGTTTGTGTGGTAGGTTCACTGACAGTAGTTTGTTCTCCTCGTCAGTGATTGAGAAATATGAAGGTGATTGTGATTGTATTTAGTTGTCGTTCTGACTGTCGTCGTCTTTGCCCTGGTCTTGAATCTGTTCAGACGGATGGCGTCCACTCGTGTTTTTCTTGCCACTCTTCCCCGGTGTTTTCCTCGCCGTCTTTAGCTGCGTCTGGAGTATCAGTAATATACACGTTTTTGCTCGTTGGCCGCATATATTACAGGATAGTAGAATTGAACGAGCATTATGGAACGTCGAGCGATAATACGTCATCATGGTGCGAGATGGTAATGGCACTGAGAAAGAGAGACTTGTGTACGATAAGCGACTGTTTGATGGTCAATGCAGAAAGAGCCTGGATATATGCATGAGATCGAACACGAAAAAGAACGAGGTCAGCAGCGTTCGAGACGAAACGGGAACCAAGCAGTGGTGCGAATATGAAAATATGGACAAGAAATTTGCTTGGGAATTTACTAAAATTGGATATAAGAAATCTGCTTAATTACCTGCCGAAGGCAGGGTATTTTGCATGTATGAAATTCGTTAGTTGCAATCTAGTACATAGATGTAAATAAACACTATATATAGATAAAAATTATCAGGACTCCTGTTGGCAATTTGTAATAAATACTAAATATCATGCCGTAGTACAATAATAGCGGACGAAGTCCGCTCTTTCGAGTTTACCAACGGCGCATTAATTTTTTCGCTGCGGGATTAGCTATGTACCCAATATTGAATAAAGGAACCCGACCGCGGGAGCCGCACGTATCGAGAATTAAAACCCCGATACAGCATCCTGTATTAGTCTCAACGCGTAGGCGGCCGGGACGTGCATGTTTGCTGCCCACTCTCCGCCGGAGCCGCTCCATGAGAGACGCGCCGGTGAAGCCACCATGGCCTTATTATCGTCAAAGAAGACCCGAATCGCAACGCTCCGCACTCCGACCCCGATCCTGTCCCGACACCCGCTTTAGCCACCGCCACCTCAGTCACCGCCGCGCTCTGCGCCCAAAATCCCGCAGCCAAGCAGATGTACATGCAGTTCACAAGGTTGAGTGTGCAGACCGCTGGTATCCTGCACGGCATATCATATGTGTGTAGCAAGCGAAACGACCGTGTCCTCAAGTGCAAGCGTGTGCAGCTGGGTGAATAGCGGGAGCTGCGCATATATTGGATCGTAGAGCCACCTCTCGGGGTTACATGTTGGTTGGCATCGTCGTATGTGGTCCGGTATAGAGGTAAATGAGAGAGATGCAACGTACATCGAAATCGTAAACCCACCCCAACGGACACCTTCCTCGGCAACATCAGCGCGTTCGCCTCCCACCCACAGCGCTCCTATGCTTCCTGATTCTTCGACGTCGCCTCCGGGCGCACCCACCTCAGCTCGCGCATTGGTACGTGGTTTTGAGTTTGTGCGTGAATTTGAGTTGGAGTAGGAGTAGGAGTTTTGACAGTGGGTTTGAGTGTCGTTTTCGTCCAGGATGGTGGGGATAGGGACGAAGATAGATGCGGGCTTCGTTCAACAAATATCGGGACGCGTCTTCCTGCGCTTGGCAGGGCTCTGTCCGTCCGATCTTTGCTCAGATTGTACTGTGGTAGCAGGCCGACTTTCTCCTCCGTCGTGGCTATTGTTCTGTTCGAGGCTGTCATCGTCACCCCTGGTCTTGGATCTATATAGACTAGGGCCATTTACGATTCTTGCCCATGCTCTTCTCGGGGCTCTTGCCTGCAGTCTGCAATTGCGTCTGGGTATCGCGACTCAATACGCTCGCGTCCGGCGACGGCATGCATTGTAATATCGTAGGATTGAACAGTTGAACGTCGAGTGATATAAACAATATTATAATCAGTATGTCATGGTGGTGGGGGTGGCTGTAAGAGATTGAACAAGGAGCGTACGTACAACAAGCAGCTAGGTGGTGGCGGCAGTCAATGCAGAGGAACCGTTATAAGGACGGGAACAAGAATGGGGCCACTAAGAAAAGAAAGAATTCAACAAGTTAGCGAGGGAAAGGGGTTGTGTTTGGCGATATTGTAGGTGATTTTGATCTAATCTAATCTCACCAAATGTGCATGACCGCAAAATCCCTTTCACTTCGAGAGAATTAACGCCTGAACTTTGATAACTTAATATCACAGGACATCTGGTAACTCGAGACTCATAGAGATGTCTTCTGACGCGTAGAGCGCCCCACCCAGCCACTATTCCAGTATGTGGCCTTATTCAAGCAATCCCGTACCACTGATGATGCCCCAGAAGGAGTTGTACATCAGTAGTCTGTACCAATTGAGCTTCATGACGGAAGAAAAGACGACATTATACTGGGGGCAAGAAATGGGAAGCACAAATATATCATGGCCTTCAGCCTGACCAAACTAGTCAATCGGTCGGGAGAAGTTACCTTTCATTGTGAAGATATGCAGTGTGAAACCTGGGTATATTCAGATAGTCTGGTAGCGAGACTATAATATCCTCTTCAGCAGCTGAGCAGATGAGGCAAGCCAACCCGTGAGTTGAGCCAGTTCTACAAGCTTTAGGGATCAGTGAACTTAATTATGTATTACAAACACTCGTCAACGCATGTAGCTGGAATTTACCGTATTCGAGGGCTATATTGTTTTGTTAGCCAGAATTTCGGAGGTATGACCCTACTTTCATTTCCGATATTTGTTTCTACTTTGTTATGATAGAGATTTTATGAAAAACATCGGACTCACTGACTGCTATTGACACTACATATTCATGTCCTCATCAGAGTCCTCATTAAAGTTCTGGTCAGAATCCTAGCCAGAGTCCTCATCATCCATTTCTTCCTGATCATTAGTCCCATTATTATGATCTTCTTCGGAATCACTAACATCCTCTTCAACTAGCGGGGAGCCACTCTGTGAACCCAGCCAGCTCTGCAAGCGATAGAGATGAGCGATCGTATTTCTGTATTATCAACACGCGTCAGTGCAAGTAACGAGATGCAAGGCATATCATAAGGGCATACCAATAACAATATATTGATTTTAGAGCCGATTCTTGAAAGTGAATGGAGTATCCGCGAGGTATACGTTGAGGTCAAAGGCGTAATGCACGGAGTGCAGCCAGATTTTGTTCCGTTGGGTATGCGTACGGTAAACAGTCGCCAAGGTCGTAATATAGAAATCTATCCTCGCTGATTGGGCACTCGAATTGTCGATGTCGCTTTTGATATTCACGCCCGACCATCGAATTAAGGAGATATGCAGCCAGGTGAGGATACCAGCTTGAACGCTCAATAACAGAGACATGTCCTCGATAGTAATTGTCTGATCCGCGTCCAAAGAACTCACGGTGGAATTGTGCGAAAGACGAAAACCATGAATTATGAAAAAGCCCCTCCCCATCATAAAGATATCCATCCAGATCAGCAACCACTTCCTCTATGATGGCGTGTACATTGCTATTGTCGGACGGTTGCTTCAAATGCAGGATAGTGCCTAGGTTGTGGTCTTTATGGTGAACAACAATGAATTGTGTGATATAATGGCAGCTCTGGAAAGAAGGTAAAAGAATGCAAGATATGTTTCTACCCCCTGTAGTCTTTGATTTAATGAGGTCTTTACCCTCACTCATATATTCGGGTGGAGTTTGGTGACCTTTTTTGGCAGGTATCCCAGCCATTTAGGGCTCCACATGGAGTCCAGTCAGAATTGACTCATCCTCCATGTGGATCAATGTGGAGGATGTGGAACTCCATCTGGACTCCATGTGGAACTTCATTTGGAGTTCATGTGGAGTCCATATGGAGTTCCACATCCTCTACATGGATTCTATTTGGATTTAACCTCAACTGAATAATCTTGGCCATTCTATATTTGTATTGATAAAGGTTGCCAAGTTCTTTGAACAAGTATTGTAAAAAACTTGGGAATCTTGGCAAAAAACTAGTCAATTTATTGTTGATTCATATCATTATATCAACTATCAAACAAGTGATTATCTATACCGTAGAATGGTGTAATGCAGCTCCATTAAATGGTTCTGCTCCAAATCTTGTGGTTCTAGCAAAGACTAAAGATGGAAAAGAATATTTTCAACAAGCATTTAATATGCAAGCATGTGAACAATTAAATTCATTGTTAGGTGGCTTTGATTCAATTCTAAAGCACATAAAATCTGGGAATTTTGATTGGTTTTTACATTCAATGCTGTTTTATCACACTCAAAATGTCATTCAAAAGCAGAAACAAAGAGAAAAGCCTCATCAAATTGATGATACTGAAGATGATGAAGAAGAAGAAAAGAATGAAAACTATATTGAAAGACACTGGGATATAGAAGATGATGAGGCATAAGAGTGTAGAAAAAAGAAGTGTATTCTAGTGTACCACTATAAATTATTTGATTTAATTTGAAGACTTTAAGAGCTTCATATAGACTTCTTACAAAGAATCTATTTATAAGCTTGTAAGTCTACTACTCACTTAGATAATGAATTTAAAATAAATATACAAAAGCTCCATCTAGATTCTATCTAGACCTTGACCATACTAATAAAAAAATAAAGAATATTAAGACCTATGTGGAGTCTATACAGAGTCCATCTGGACTCCACTTATCAAAGATGACTTTTTGAACATTTACATATGTTCCAGGTGGACTCCATGTGGAGTCCACCACTTTGTATGGAGTTGGTGGACTCCATATGAGTATATGGGTGGAGGTAAAGTACACAATTTAACCCCCCTTTTGATAACACTGATTTAACCTGAATATAAAGTACTGAATTAACTCAGGTTTTATTGTACTGAATTAACCCTGGTATATAAAGTCTGAAGTAACCCTGGTTTTGAACTACTGATCTAACTGGGATGTATCTACTGATTTAACCCTGCTTTTGTTGTACTGATCTGACCCCCATAATGTCTTTGAAAAAAGTACTGATTTAACCCCTATTATACCTTACCAAAGTACTGATTTAACCCCCATTATACCTTTACCAAAGTACTGATTTAACCCCAATTATGTCTTTGCCAAAGTACTGATTTAACCCCATTTTGTCTTTACCAAAGTACTGATTTAACCCCATTATACTTTACCAAAGTACTGATTTAACCCCTATATGCAAAGCACTGATTTAACCCATATCTGCCAAATGAGTCTTTACAAGCCTCGTTTTTTGTCAGACTCTGGTCAGACTTCATTGACTTTGCTATATTCAGAATGAGGATTTTTCTGGTCTAGGACTGCTGAAAATTTCTGGTGAGATTCCAGTGAGATTCTGGTGAGATTCGGTGAATGTCTGACCAGACTACAGGTCCAACAGATTGTCTGGGCAGACTGTCCACTGGAATAATGCCAAACCAGCAGTCAAAGTCCACTGGAAATGACCGGACAGGACAACAAGTCCAAATCTGAAGTCCATCGGAATCACTGGACATTAATTTCAATTCCACTGCTCCAATAAAGAAGTCCAACAGACAGCAAGCAGAGGTTATTCGAGGTCTTTACTGTCCTTTATTATAATTTATACTAGTATAGAAAAAAAAGACACAAACGAGAATTGAACTCGGGCATCAGAGAACACTGAACGTAAGCGGTATAAACCAACTGAGCCACTAAGGCGTAAGGAAAACAAAAAAATTAGTTAAATACATACTGATGCATTAAAATTTCGGCACTGCTCAGCTAGGCCAAACAACAACACACACGTGACATGTTGATGCCACGTCAGTTCGTTGTTCAGTCCGACCCCCATAGGGCAGTTACATTGTAGCGAGTGACTTGTACTAACGCACAATGTATATGTGTCACTAGCATAGAATTCTATAGAATACACTATAGGAGGTAGGATGATCTAACATACAATGTAGCGACTCACTTGGTGCCGTAGAATTCTATGTATATAGGCAATCTGACCTGATATCGGCTGAGGTCACTGATGTTGTGAACACGGCCCCAAATATATCAGCTGCAGCCAGCAACCAGTACTTACAGTGCCCCACAACCGGTCGAACCGCTTGGACCCAGTCGGAACCGATCGGAACCAGTCGGAATCCGATCAGAATCCACTCGGACCCACTCGGAACCGGTCGGAATTTCTCATAATGTCTTGTCAGTGTATAATAGAATGCTTAGTCAGCATTATATAATGCCACATAAGCTTATAAATAATGTATTGAAATCACATGATATAGTCTGCTTAGTCAGTATTACATAATATTTCTTATATAAGCTCTTAAAGTAATCCATTCAGGTCATGATATTTGTAATAAATGCGAAATTATAAAATGCACTCAACAGGAATTGAACCAACAGCTTCATATATTAATTCTATACACACATTACCAACTACACTATTATTGCTTGTGGTATTATCAACATTTTATGAATTATATACTATTCTTTACAACACCCAATAATATATTCTGGCACTTCCTCTGAAGCTATACCCACATATTATATATCAAAATGATCAGAAAATTGAGGGCAATGCATCTGTAATTACACCATTATCATAATATTATGTCAGCATGTTCAATATACAAAATACTGTAAATTTAAATATATATAGATATTGTAAACTACATTTTGCAACAAAATAGCACTCTGTTAGCTATATATTAATAGTTTTACAATAATAGAAATTAATGGAATACAAAGATTAATTTTATTCAAGACATTTAGATTATATAAGCACAGATTTATATGAAAATAGGTATTTCTTTATTAGAAAATTTTTAATTTTATATAACTATTACATAAACATATTCTCCTCAATTTTACAATTCTAACAATACCAAATTTGTCACAAACTGTTGAGATCTATGTATACTTTTTGTGTTATTACTTGGTGAGCTGTAAATAGTATGCTGACATAATATAGTTCTGCTTGGTACCACTCGGCTTCCACTCGAATTGGGTCTAATTGGGTTTCAAATTTGATGAATTCCACTTGGATTCCAGTCGGATTCGGTCGGATTCCGATTGGATTTTGGTCGGACTTGTTAACAGTGGAACCAGTCGGTACCGGTGATTCTGATCGAATCCAGTCGGAATCCGGTCGGAAAATTTGGACATTTACTGCTAATTTGGCAGGGACACTGCCAAATAAAATTCGGTCGAACCGGTCGGAATCCGACCGGTTCCGATTGGTACCTGTGGGGAGTGTAAAGACCTCCCAGCAACAGTGTCAACTTGGTGCTGTATGAATCAGCCACATGACAAATGTCATGTTCAGCTCAAGATTACATTTGGCTGATGTGTAATAAGATTTACGGTAATATATAGAAAATCTGATGTGAGAAATGATAGTTATGCATCTTCAGCTAAGCATGCAGGTAAGTCATCTTGGCTTCGGCCAATGTTTAAATGAAATTTAATGAATCAATACGGACAAGAAAAAGTACTATCAAATTATTTATAAAACGAACTCCTCAGTATCATCAGTATCTGCAGCCTGTTGTTCATTGTTAGAATCTCCGCTAGCTTCCTCGGCTGGCAGCCAGGTATTGTCAACAAAATCAAAAAGTCCGGGTAAAGGGATGAGGAAGTGTAATATGAGATGGAGTAACAGTGTCAACAGCCATATGTACCTGAGCTGCACGCTGTGAAGAATCAGCTTGAGAGAGGCTCCAGTCAGATGGAGGTGTAGAAGCAGAATAAGAAGATTGGTCTTTGTTGGAAGAATACCATACCACAGTAAGTTTGGCCAGGCCAACTGGAGGGGTAATAGGATTGGGAAGAATGGGTGAATATTGTTGTTCAGCCGCCGGGCCCGAGCTATTATCGGCACCACTGTCCAATGAGTTTGACCAAACCGCCACTGCATCTGTTGCACCAACTGATGCCAAAATGTTTAGATTTTCATCAGATAAAACATGACGAACTGCCTCTATAGACGTGACCGAGTTAGGATCGGGCGCCCATCAGAGGCAAGATCTTCATCAGAAGATATGGCCCAGGCACTTGCAAGGTTTTAGGGCAAGTATAAAAATTGTGTTGGAGGGAAGGGGAGGACACTTCTGGAGATGAGTCCTGTAGCCAGAGTTCGGCCACTAGCGCCGCTATAGAAAGGGGTGGATTTTTTGATGCTTTGTCAGTAGATAAAGTATTGGCAGGAATAAAATTGTCATCTTCATCTTCATCAGAGAGCAAATTCCATGCTGGAGCTGCTTCTGCAGCTGTAGAGACAAAACCGAGAGTTGGGGCTAATTGATCATCAATGCCAATCCCTGTGTGGTGAGCGATCAGCCCCAAAAATGAACTGTCAATGATTACAGAACCAAAATGAGCCAATTGACGGTCACGTGCAAGAGTTTCTGCTGTTCTCCATGTTGTATTGTGAACGGTGGGCAACGGAGCAGTGATATCAGAGACAGAAAGAATGGCAATGGAGTTGGTAGATTTGGCCCCAACGCCTGATGGAACCAAGGCCACATTCATAGCCTGTACTCGTGACCGACGACCGATTGGCAAATTGTCTAGGGCTTCAGCATAGACTGCTGCATTGGGTTGTCTGTGTGAACCTGATGCCGATCGCTTGGCTGCTTCGTTGGCCGGCATTGTACTGCTCATTTCTGCTTGAGAGGTAGTCGAAAGGGCTTTGAGTTCATTCCTGAGTTTATGGACAAGATCTAGATATTTTGACATTGGCCACACTGTTCAACGGATCCTGCCAGTTGGTTAGACGGGACTGATGCAGCAGGGCGGTGTAGTCAGGACCGATGCAGCAGGCGTAGTCGGTACTGAGTTGGTCTGTCTGTCAGGTAATATGTTGGCCACAATTTCGCAAGCCACTACTTGCATGGATTTTCAAGGCTTCTTTAATTAGCAGGCCATTCAGCGTATACTTGATGTCTACCTTGTCATCACTGTTTCACCCATCGTTCAAGTAATTGTCCACCAACTGAACCGGACTTTCCTTATCTACACCAGCATCCAACAACTGACAAAAATTATCAGATAACTTCAGTGGAAATTGTCCAACTCTGAGGCCAAGAGTGGACACTGACAATGACCAAAGAATAATGGGGATGATGATGGGCAGACAGAGGACAGAGGCCTGACCCACAAAAAATAAAATCACTTCCTAAACAGGGATCGAATAAGCTACATTGTCCATTAGATACATCTGTTACAGACCACTTCAGTGAATAAAAAGTGTTGTTTCCATGCTTTTGTTCTTCTGTTGACACAGCAATAGCAAGGAGTGTGGCCCAAAATTGGGAATCGGCATAGTACACTAATGCCTGTATATTGATATCCGATAGATGTTGGACCCCAGCCAGTGTGGTGAGAGGGTTGAAGACTGAGATTTCTTTGTTAGACATGATGGATTGTATCTAAAGAGCTATCTATATAGATAATCAATTTGATCATAACATTGATTTACATAATCAGATGATCGGAGATACGTAATGATGTGTACTATTTTTGAATGCAGCATCGGCCACCAATGCATACTTGTTCCACAAAGTACTTTCCCGATGAGCATAAGCTTTTGGGCCCACATTCACACCCTCCATTTTAGTTGTGTTGGCCCACTCTTCTCGGGCGATGAATGAAATATCTGACTGTCCATTGCATTTCATAAACAGCCAGAATAACTTCTTCATGCCATCTATTCTTGTGAGCTCATGCGCAGAGCCAATGAATCCTGTTAACTACATGATTGATATTAAAGGCATTTTAATATTTGATACTGAGCGAGCACGTACATTCTTGGTGAAATTGTGTTGAGTCGGGCCCAATTGGCCAAGTAATGTTGGCATCGGCGCCGAGCCCAAACAAATACTGGCGGCCGGTCCTCCAAATCCATGACAACTCCATTGTAGTCGATCCGCCTCAAATTAGGTTTCCAAATAATGGTGCTGGCCTTCAAATTATTATGGGTAAGTTCGTGGAAAATAGCAAGAAATTCTGCATCACAGTCAAGGGCAACTAGTCAGGACTGACAGGTTGAGTAAATGCAAGCATGCAAAACTTTATCATAATTGAGTAATTTTACTCTTTTCTGTCCATTGGATCGAATGTTGGTGCAGTTCCCTTTTCCAATAACATATCTATACAAAATGAAATGTTGGCCACAACGTCCTGAATGTGTGTGATTTGATTACAAGCTTGTTGTTTTCTTAATTCCAATTCCAAAGGAGCATATTCCTCAGGTACATTAAAATTGGAAGGCAGCAGAAGCATCTGGCATTCAACAAACATAATAGTTGGCATATGCTGACCGTGAACAAATTTGGGGTTGTCATTTGTGTTCTGCTGAACGGCTGGTCCACTTTGGACATTAGGATTGTCTACAGCAACATCGTCAATTCGGCCTCATTGCTGCACTGGATGTGTTGCATCCTACCCATGATATCTGGCACTCCAGAAATTTTCTGTTGCAATTTAAGTTCCGCAATCATTGAAGTCAGGACTTCACAAAGTTGGTTCATTGCTTGTTGGTCTTGATCATGTGGTAATGAGCCGAGCCGTCGTGACTTTGTTCTGTATATCAATTCTACACAAATTTAATGAAATTATAGCAAGGTGTAAACGAAAAATTGCTTACTGCTTTTCTTCGATTGTTATGGCTAACCAAAGCCAGGTCTGAACTGCATTTTCAGTGCCGTCATTGGTGCTGATTATGTTGGCCCCAGTGTTGGTCATGGGATCAGGTACTTGGGCACCATAAATATCCATTCTTTGAATGTTGGCCAGCCGCATTGCTTCAATACTTTGTATTTCATCCTCCCATTCATTCAGTGTCACCTTCGCAATATCTCCTGATATTTCAAGAATGTAAGCATCTGCATGGCCGACCATGACGATTGCATCCATGTATTTAGTAGAGAGAACTTTTGTCATTCCTAGCATTTTTTATAATTTGAATCTGTTGCGTGATCATCAAGCACTTCTTCGCGGTGGGCCAGACTTTCTGTATGGACTGAGGTGGAGATTGCATTGAGGCTTGACCAGAGTGATTCAAGAATTTGTCTGGCCACTATGGCTGCACCAGGAATGAATGTTGATGTGAAACAAAAGAAACAAATGTCTTTGTGGCCATGAATATGAAAAAGATTGATAGCTTTATCAATAATAAGACCGGCTGGAAGCAAATGGCTGATTCTGTCAAAAGATGAACAATCTATGCGCAGACAATATTGTAGATCACAAGTAGGCCTTGTTCAGGTTCAACATGTGTTGATTTTATTTCCTGCAGTAGTGCAAAATCAATATTTTTTGCTGTTCACCTCGGAACAAGTCGGCCAAGGAATTTGGCGCAAAGCAGCCATGCCGAGCACATGCAAAAGCAACTTTCCTGTTCGATCACATGCCTTTGTTGCAAGTAATGCATTCATAATCGCTTTGAACATGTTTTCACAAGGTGCTTTCTGAACATATGTCAAAATCAGACACAGCCCCAACATCGGCCCTGAACAGCACATACCGTTACTCGTTCGATCGCTGATGCTAAAAATTGTTGATAATTATCCACATTTGGTGCCATCCCAGCTCTGTTGATTAACCAGATATCATCGTTACACTTCTGCTGGACATGGTCGGCTTTGAAATTTCCGTCGGTCACAACAATACATTTGTATACGGTGCTAGGTCAGTACTTTTACTGTCCCCCACCCATTCCAAATGGAATCCATGGAATCCAACTTGATTCCATGGATTCCAGTTGAATTCCAGTTGGAATCTAGACTAATTCCAATTTGATTCCATTTAATGGTTTCAAGTGGAATGGCTGGGAATCATGGAATGAGCCCATTCCAACTGGAATCCAAGTTCATTCCAGCTTATTTCATTCAATAAGACTTTGTGAATTTCACTAAGTCCAACTTTAAATTCACATGGAATGGAATGGAATGGAATCCAATTGATTCCAACTGGAATACTTTAATCTTAGCTTAAATTTATGTGACAATGTAATATAATATATTAAAAACTATATACTATGATTATATACAGGTAAAAAAAAGAAAAACATAATAAA
>JAJIRX010001080.1:0-18740 GCA_023853785.1 Psilocybe azurescens | reverse complement strand
GCGTTTATTCAGCCCCATCTGACAAACAGCAAGATTAGTCTTTGGAAGTTCATGTTATACTTTTCAAACATACAAGTCGTAGTCTGGCGGCCTCGCGTTGTTTTCCCAAAGTTGAAATTGCGTTAGTATCGCTCGGTTTGGCCGCTTCCTGTCTCATAACGTTCGCAATGCGTTCTTCCAAAATCTTTAAGTACATCATCAGCCAAATCTGAAGCACCGATCAAACAGCATAGACCTACCTTATTTTTTCTTGTTCTTGCTCGAGAGCGGTCCGCAATGAAGTCGCGATCTGTACTTGTTGAGATTCACTCGACTCCAAGTCATTCTGACGACCTCGACCGCTGTCTAATCGAGCTTTCAGTTGTGCGAGCTGGGCATGCATTAGCCTGATGAAGGATCATGAGCTGCATTCGCTGTATTTAAAATGGCATTGACAACGTACCAAAGATGTATCATAGCTGGTTTTCAATTCGCTGAATTGCGACTCGTATTCCTTTTTGGCAGCGCTCTACAGAACAAGTGTATTAGAGGTAAGAAGGAGTATATATCGATGAAGAGACAAACCAAAGCTTGCTCTTGCTGAGCTTGTAGTCTTTTTCCCTCATTGACATATCGTTATTGAGATCGTTCAATCTGCTAATCTTCTGTCTCAACTTCTCTTGCTCAGCACTGTCGTTTGCTGCCCGGTTCATAAGCGTTCATTTCGTTTTGTAGGCTGATGATCCGTTGCTCGCCTTCGGCTACCGCGCTTTTCATTACCAAAAGACTGACGAAGTGCTTGAATCTCGTTGCCAGCTGCAGTAATCTGGTCGTTGAGTTGCGCGCTGGTTCGGTGCGCTCGATGTGTTCGATGGGATTTAAGAGTTTGGTTGAGACCTTCAATCGTGGTATTCGCCGTCTGGATCTCTGAATGCAGACTATTGATCGTGCTGGCGCTTCGTTTTCGAGTTCATCTAGCCGTATTTGCAATGTCGAGATGGTAGCAGATTGCTCCTGTCCACGCTGCTGAACGGTCGATTCGAAGGATGACTTGAACTGTTCGTGTTCGTTCCGAAGTTGTGAAAGCACACGTTCCAAGTCTTTAGACTTCTTTCTTGGTCCCGAAGTTTGGTGATGGCCTTACTGAAGTCGGCTTGTTGATTGTTAATGGTAACATTTAAGCCTTTGGACGTGTGCTCAGCGATTTCAACTTCGAGTTTTGGCGTCGTGCTCCGAATCATTCTTTGCCTTTTCCAGTTGTTTCTGGAGATTGTCTATGAGCTTCTGTTGAGAATCGGACAACTGGAAAATCGGCAATAAGTACATATACTGTATCAGAGAGGAAAGAATAGACGGACTTTTTTGTCGCCTTATTGAACGAATCCGTCATCCTTTGCTGTTGCTCCTTAAGTTGGTCCTTAACCTGGAAATGTACAAAATAAATGTCAGAATGTATGGACTTTAACTTGACGTACGTGATCTTTAACCAATTGATCTCTCATTAATTGTGCTTTATCTGGTTCTACAACTTTGACTTTCGTTACATGGTCGTCGGTAGCAGGTCGTTTCCTGTTGTCCCCCTTGAAATACCACAGGCGGTTGATTCTGACGGCCGAAGAATGTACGAGGAACTCCGGATATGGCAGGACCAGTAGCCATATTGTCCAAATTTACAGAATGATTACGATCAGGCACACCATTTTCAACTCCATCAGACTGAGGATGGCCTGTTTGAACTGGAACTGATTGAACAGTAAACGCGGAAAGCCGGTATTGAGTTGATGAGGGGGTCCAGCATCAGCGCGACCGCCTCCAGAAGTTGTCGGATAATCTGTAGATGTATCCATCGTCGTGGATGGGACGTGTGTACCGTCACGATTTCCAACTTCACTGGATTGAAGGCGACTAGTATCAAACCGGAACGGGATGGAAGATTGTGCGTTGGTGCTGGAGTTCCCAAACGAGTAGACCGTGGAAGGTCAGCATTAGCAGCGGTAGACGACTGTCCGTCCTCGTTGGGAGCCAATTGACGGGGCCCGGTATCAGCTAGTACGGTGGGCGCATTGGTGGGCGGATAATCTGCAGATGTATCCATTGTTGTTGGTACGACCGGAGGTGCAAATAATGAAGCGAGTCTCTGGGTAAAGTTCGCTGCCATAATACGGGCAATGGTTGGGAATGAATGAGATAGAGGATTTTCAGTAATTTATGGACATTTGGTTTAGATAGGGTCTTTGTGCGCGACAAAAGCTTTGTGAATACCGGAGGCACGAAACAAAGAAAGGAGACTCACTTAAAGAGATATTACGGATCCCAGAAACAGCACACTAAACACCCGCATCTTTCTGAGTAACTTTGCGCATCTACCTCCCATCCTCTCCGTCGTCAAGAATGGTATCGGCATTGCAGACTTTCAAACCTACTACGAAAGTGAGACCAGGCAGTCTATAACAATCCGCCGTTACTTACCTTCGCTAAGGATGTCCAATTACTCATACACGCCCGATATTACGGGAGTACATCCAATCGAGCAGTCACTAAACGGGTCCACACATTAGCCAATAGAAGCGGTCGAAGTCCAAGGTTGGAGCTGTTGATGGGTGGAAAACTACTCCAACCCTACAT
Source organism: Psilocybe azurescens (assembly GCA_023853785.1). NCBI lineage: Eukaryota > Fungi > Basidiomycota > Agaricomycetes > Agaricales > Agrocybaceae > Psilocybe > Psilocybe azurescens. The sequence goes on along the minus strand of JAJIRX010001080.1, from coordinate 16,136 downwards.
ACACGACGGGGTGGTGGTGATTGTAAACAGAAAAGGCGAAATAAGCCGATTCCATTTGTTCGTCAAGAATCACAAGCGTCTACCCTCCAACAAATCGCTGAGGGATTGGGCAAACGGGCAGTGGAAAGGAGACGTAGTAGCCTTCCGGAAAGGCCATCGACACGAGTTGATCAACCTAGCTCCAGGAGATGTAAAGTTAGTTGATTACGCTGTAAAAGGTGAGTTATTGTTTTCAATGGCATAGATGAATACTGATCAGTACCTAGATTTCTGGAAACCGTGGTGCAAAGTCGACGGTTCCGCATTCCAAGAAACCTGGTTTTCTTCAAGCCTTGATCATCCTTGATTCTTTACTTTCGTTCCACCCCTTAATTTGTTGTAAACTACTGGACACGTATAACGATTTACTGTAGCACACTTATCATAATCAATTCTACTCAATATCTGGCTTACTGCAGCACCTCGCTTGTCAATGTGGTGGCAAGGGAGAGAAAGAGAAAGCGTGTGAAAGCGTCAATAGCGCCGTGATAGCATGCTGAAATTTTCATGCCGCTGCCGGATAAAATCATCGCGCGACTGTTCGGCTTGAGCGGCTTGGAATTTTTGGGGTACATACGGACCTGTTCAACTTATTCTCACTTTCCTTCTTCACACTGACCATACTGTCCTCCTAGGTTCGACGCTATAAACACGTCAACAGGTAAGTTTAGAAAGCAGTAGATACTTTATATGTCGATGAAAAATTGAATAATGTGATGAATCGAGTGGTAAACGCTACAGAGAGCGGAATGAGAGTTTTTAAAAGTGTAGTTTTGTACCGTTGTATCCTACGCTGACCCTGACCCAGTGCAATTATAACACGAAAGTCAGTGTAGATACAGTAAAGTCTGAACGTGAACACATATATTTCTTAGAATACGAGATGAAGAATGTATGTTATGTCTTCTTATATCGAACTTTCCGTACTTACATCTTGGCCGAAGATAGATTCAAGAGTGCGTCAGTTTCTGGACATGGAAGCTCAGGTGGACGAAGAAGGGATTTCCGACGAGGAGGATGAAGCAACAGAACGCGACAGGGAAGGTAATCTCTTTCTTGTTCTTGAACCTCATAACTCTCGCACCAGTATTGACAGCCACACCTAGATGCGTTCATTGACGACGGGGTAGCCTTGGACAACGAACATTCCGATTTACCGGCCAATTTCTCAGTCCATCACCACAGCGAGGACACCTTGGAACGTCTTATATCACGCATTGATGCAAGAAGGAACGCCTCTGGTCATAGAAGATACACTGCTGATGATGTACCGGAGACAACCCTTGACAGAGCTTTAGTCTATATTCCTAGGGAGGGATTATCCTCTGTGGCGCGTTGAATGTCGAGTGCGCACATTGTTATTCACGCTTGGGACTCTCTGAATTTACTGACCGACACCTTACAGTTCGGGGTTGAAGATCTAGCTGTAGTCTCTCTGCTAAGCACTGTTACGGAGCATCATCAAGTCCGTTCAGCCTTCACTCAAGGTTCCGTACGCGGCTGCATCTATATCGAATGCATGATGAACGAACGCCTCATCAAGCTTCTTCTACACCCGGTATACTGCGCAACAGGTTGGGCATCAAAAGTCGATTGGTTGATTCTTCGAGTATGCGGGACTGTTTCGGATGAGGGATGCACACGAAATCGCTGAGGTCGGAAGTTGGGTACTCGTCAAGAAAGGCCTTTACAAGGGAGATGTTGGGATTGTGTCGCAAAAGCTCCTTGGGTGCTCGTATTCTTCTTATTCCTCGACTGGATACAACATCACGGAACCCACTCAAAAGCGTCTACCGTTAGGCCGATAGCAAAGCTCTTCGACGCTGACTATTTCGGACAGCTTCTCCCATACAACATCGTGGGCCACGAGCACGGACGATACTCCTTTGGACGGTTGGAATTGAGCAAGGCCTTCTAGCCAAAGACTTCGACTACCATTCATTCACAGTTGACGTGAAGGATATGCCTTATGACTTTTACACCATGTTTCGGATGAGCAAACACCCATCTATCACCCTTTGAACATGCCGCGCCCTCGAGAATGGAGTATGAAGGAGAATGATAGGGTGTTTATTCGTGTCCAAGGGCCAGAAACTACTTTTACTTACCCCTGCCATCTTGAAGGCACTGGATACTCTCTATGCAGTCAGCAGATATGGGCGCACGATGGACCCGCTGGACATAACCAAGAATACCGCCTAACATTGCGTGTATCATGGGAAGACTTGAGAAAAGAGATCAATGTCGGGCAATATGTTTGCGTACGCGGCGGACTGCATTCCGAAAGACGGGTTGGGTGGTTCAAATTGAACGATCAAGTATCTATTGTGAGCAAGAAGATAGAGGGCGAAATACCTCAATATCTTAAGGACGGTGACGATGCTATCGAAGTGCGTATATTGTACCACCCCAAATCTTCGTCACAACGCAAGTTTGCTAACAAACTCTCTGTGATAGTCTTTCGAGGCTCGCTAATTTCCTGGAGATCACAGAAGAACCTGCTGTGTTCCACTACAGACGCGAGCCCGAATCTGGACCCCTTCCACCCAGAACATATCGACATCCATGGTGCGGAGTGAAAGTGAAGATATCAAAACAATACCATCCCGTAAAGGCGAAATTGGAGAGATTTTTGATGTTATTGAGAAGCGCGAGGAAAAGGTGATAATGCTAATTGTACAATTGACGCGATACGATCCAAGCGCTCCATTTCACAAAATAACCGTTCACTACGACGACGTTGTTGAATATTCGTAAGTCCTCTCCCGCATTCCTCTCCAATTCCAGAAAGGTGATGGTAACGGCACAATAGGACCTGCTACGAACTTGTTCAATTCCTTGATCCCGGTGACAAACATATTCGACCCACACCAAAAACAGTTGTCCGATTCTCAAGCCAACCATGCTTATACAGCATTAGTTCATGCTCCCAAATACCTGCGGAAAAGCCCTCTGGAAGTGTTACTCCTCTTCCAACACCCATGCATTCGTCGTCTTCACCATTGAGCCCAGCTTGGGACCCTTCTTCGAGAACTCCGTCTGATTTGCGGACGCCAGAATCATGGATGTCGGATTCAAGGACACCCACATTACTGCGACCCCTCTCCTACACATGTGCTATTAAACCCAAAGTTAGTGGGATTCAAATTCAACGCCATAGTTGACGGTGGAGGATTCGCCAAGCAACAAATTGCGGTGTCGGTGGACCTTCAAGATAGCCGGGTTGTTCTCCGCCATAAAAGTATCACACGTGGCTTTTGTTGCAGCCCAGTTGGGTCCCAAAATATCCAAATCCTACTCATGACAATGGCCTTCTTGCCGTCAAAGGAGAGCACTGCGGCAAATACGTCCGCCGCATCCATCACCGGCGAGACACGGATTTGACGACGACCATCACCATCATTTTGTCAGTGGTTAATAGGACCGAGGGTTCGCCTGACTCTTTATCAGGGGAGCAGTTGGAACTTGATCCACATTCCCTTTGTACTGTGCCCGAATCAAAGAAAGAGAAAGAGTTGAACTGGAGGGTTATGACCTCGATCCGAGCTATGTACCACCGCCGTCCTAACCAGTAGCACAAATCATTTAATTCATTCAAGACCTGTACCCGGCAGAAAAGAGCAAGAACATATGATAGATAACTTTTGTGTTACGGATGTTATTAATCGTCATCCGTACATCGTCTCGAAAGCTGTGAATTGACAATGAAAGAAAGGTAAAATACTCACAAAGGCGCTGACAAAGAGACCGGCGATGTAGGATGCAAGTTGTCAGTCCATAAAAGCGATTTTCCATAATAACTGACGACGCTACCTATCAGTGCTATTTTGACCCCACCATCATTGTCATGTCGAGTCGCAACCCACTCAAACCCACCAAGCTCAGAATCCATGATGCCCTACGAAACAGAAAAGCGCAATATGAATGCCGGTCGTTACTCCGTGGCCCTTGAACACCACATCCTATGTTGAATCGATGCGCCTTGAAGCCTCTGCCACTGTAAGTCCAATTTCTTACGTGTCATAGACCGAACACTCACTATCATCCTTATTTAGCTCGACAACGTAAGCATGGAAAATGTCGTCGAACTTGAGGTGATCGAGGTGAGCTATCGCGAACATCATGTCAGTATCCTTGTTAATTCAGTCAGGGACAGACAGGCCTTTCCATGCTGGAGCCTATAGACGACAACAGTCGCAAGCTGGACAAAAGTTTAGAATGCAATCGAGAACTCAAAGCAAAGCTGGAAGAGTATGAAGGACGAATCGGTGAACTCAATGACGTGCTTAGTACAGTGAGTTGTGGGGATCCCTGGATACTGACCCTGTTGCTAATTAATCTATCAGGAAAATTCATGCCGTAATGAGCTGGAAGAAATGTTAGCGGGCTACAGGAACCAAGTGGAAGCACTCAAGTCCTCCTTGAATGATGAGCGGATGAAATTGGAGCAATTTGATGCAGCAAAAAGCAACTTGAAATTGTTCGTCATTCTAGTTATAAATTATTTTACGGCTGAGCAAGCATGGCAGGATGTCGGGCGTATTTCTTTCGAATTGAGTCAAGCAAAAGATGTCGCACAAGAAGCTACCAGCAAAAACTGTCAACTACAAGCGGTAATTTATTTCTCTTATATTCAAGGCACTTGGTGACTAAGTAACTACTGCAGGAGAATACAGCGATTTCCCGTGAACTCGATCAATCAAAACTTGTAGCTCAAAGTCTCATTAGCGAGACAAATGAACTACACGTCGTAGGACCTTTCCCATCTTCGAGCTATACCCGCTCATGTGCGTTTAAACTAGGCTTTCAACTCCGAGAGGCAACAAATGAGTTCGGTGAGTTGGGGTAAAATAAGCTCTCAACTGTCTGACTCTTCTCCAGTTGTCTTCCCGACTGGAACATGAGGCGAAATCTCTGGAACAGTTCGTGAAAACTGTCGTTGAGAGTATAACCTGCCCTATATGTACAGACTTCATGGTTACTACACCTGTGATGTATGTGTTTTACCGTGAAAATTCATGATTCCAGCGAATGATGTGTCTCACAGGCTAGGATGTGGACATACGTTCTGTAAAGCCTGTATCGAATCGTGGATCCTTTCCAAGAAACCAGAACCAGGGGCACTCCGATTGGCCAGGGCACCCCCATTGTGTCCTTGTTGTCGTGTTGAAATTGATACAAAACAACAATTTCTGCCTGTTTTGCGACAAATTATTGATGCGGTGCCAGTCGAATACATAATTTAACACTGAGTAGTGTACTATGGAGATTCATCGCCTTTTTCTTGTTCCATACGACATAAGCAAAAACCTCCGTGCTACAGTGTGCATTTATGTCGCTTATTGAGAGCGTGAGGAAAAACTAATCTTTATCGACGTCTTATCTAGTAGTCCATCTGGACCTCTGATACCAGACCACTATCATACCTTCATGCCGCCCGATTAACGAGCAATCGGCTCTGCCGCTGCAAATTTCGACGCTGTTGTGACTTTACCGATCCGATCACTGGAGAGCAGGGCAAACTGCTTAACGCCAGGGACTATAAAGCACACCAATTCCAGCAACAGAGAGAGGACTTGCGAGTTGGATATCACGCCTGGGATGCTCAAACAGAGGCCCTCGCTGTTCATCAACAGCATATAGAGGAACAAATGGAGAGTTTGACGATCGAACAAATCAATCTGATACCATCCTCAGTCATCAAGCCCAACTCCGATTATATTATCGACAAGAAAACGGATGGCGGCTCACATCGGCCTTATCCTGGATGAAATCACGGCTCAGCAGCAAACGATCAGGCGTCTCGATCTAAATCCCGGACCACTCAAGGACTCTTCTTTACTGGATGGTTTGGAGATGTGTACCTCTGTTCAAGGATTTGTCGAGAGATCTGTAGTTTCGCTCGCCCGGCAAAACATGGGCCAACCCGAAAGCACCCTTCCATTAAAACACTCACCGAGAATGCGCAAACGGCACTCGATCTTCTTGGAATCGAAGTTAAGAACATTAATGATTTGTATACAAAGGAGCTCAAGAAACGCGAGAGAGTTACATCGAGTGCACCTCGGGTTTACGATTCAGGTAAAAACATATCTGATCTAATACCTTTCATTGCCTAATATGTTGACTACAAGGACGACACTTCAAACCTATCATGCAATCGGCCAATTCTATCATTCAACTCGCCGTTCATGGTCGTAGCCATCCAAGTTATTCTTGGCCTTTCGACGCGGTTGCCACTGGATCTTTCAAATGTGCGATTACATCGTGCACAGCTATTTCAGCCTCTCAAATTACCGTCCCACCCGTAATTCAGAGGCTTCTGAGCAAATTTCCTCGTGACGTCCGTGACGGCAACAAGCTATTTCAATCTCGACGCGCACAGTACAGTGTACGCAACGTGCCCCAAGTGCTACGAGATCTACTCGGCGGAAATGGTGCATGATATCCCTGTCTACCCGGAGAGATGTCGAGCTCGCCGAAGACCTATGAAGCAGGGAGGTCCTACTAGATCCTGCAGAGAGCTGCTGGTTCGCCCTACACGGATTGGAAAAGGCCGGATCAATACGCCGATCAAACCATACATTGCTTTCAGCTTTCATGATTGGATGGCTAACCTCGTTTCACGGAGAACATACGAGGAGAAGATGGATTCAGCCTGGCAGAGGATGAAATCAGATGAGCACGGTGATATCGAAGATATTTTCCAGGCAACGCGTATCAAGGAACTCAAAGGACACGACAAAAAGACGCACTTTAGCAAAATCGGTGACGAGACTTCAGGCAGATACCTTTTCTCTCTTGGATTCGATTTCTTCAACCCTCTGAGAAATTTGACTGCCGGTAAGAAAGTGTCGATCGGTGTCATCGCCTTGATATGTCTTAATCTTCCCATCGACATCCGCTACAAACCCGAGAACATCTTCCTTGCCGGCATTATTCCAGGACCCTCTGAGCCTAGCCTTGACTCCATTAACCCATTATTGCGGCCCTTGGTTGATGAATTGTTGTTATTTTGGGAAGGCGTACGTTTTACGAGGACGGCTCTCTATGAACTCGGGCGATGGATCTTTTGCGCTCTCATTGCAGTTATAGCAGATCTTCCTGCTGCTCGCAAAATTGGCGGCTTCTCTTCGCATAATCACGAATTTTTCTGTTCAGTTTGCACTTGCAGTCTTACTAAGCATTCTTACAACGACGTTGAATATACTACCTGGACATGGCGCACCAACGATTCCTGCCGACTTCGTGCTCAAAAGTACCGTGACGCAGCAACTCAAAACCTGGCGGACAGTTCCTTCGACTTATCGGGCCTGCGTTCCTCGGAATTGCTTCGTTTGCCATACTATGACGCAACCAAGCACCTGCCGATCGATCCGATGCACAACCTCTTCTTGGGTTTGATCAAGGAGCACTTTCAGAATATCTTGGGATGTAAAAAGATTCCCAAAGAAGGCTTGCCTGTCGTCAATTCCCTTGCAGGACATTTATTCCCTACACCGCTGATAACTTGGACACTGATCTTTTCACCCCGACCCAAAAGGCAAGCGTCAGGCGCTTGGAAGACTGGCTGAAACAACCGCTCCAAAAGGCCCAGACGTAGAAGCTACTATTCAGAAGCATGCCAAACATTGGGCCGGAAAAGCCTGCCATCTATCGTCGCTAATTTATGTCTGTAAAGGACTTGGTTGTATCCCGATGACTGTGACAGCCACAGGCATAGATACCTCCTCTCCTGTCAAAAGAAAGTACCGCAAACCAGAACTGGCAGAGATTGTGGTGAGATGGGTACGTGGTACAATTTTCTATCACTGCTCGGCTTCTGACCCCGACCGACTCAAATTTACTCTCAATGTAGCGAACTAAACAGCCTGAGATATTGCCAGCCTCTCGTACCTCCCCTGGATTAAGTGGCAGACAGGGTTACTTACTTACTTGAAGATATGGGTGAAATACGACGAGACATTCAAGTGATGGTAAAGCCATCTTGGGCGACTTCAATTCCTACGTCAATTTCTTCCTCTGGTCCCAAACTGAAATCTGATCAATGGCGAGCAGCAGGATCTCTTTATCTTCCCGTCACTCTCATTCGCCTATGGTCAAGAAGCTGCAACGACATTGCGAGCCGTGAACGTCAAGATCTTCTCAAGCTGACGATGGCGTTATTCCAGGCAATTTCCATCATAACTTCTCGAAAAACATCGGCTAGACACGGGGAACTTTATCTCGATCACATGCTGGTTTACCGTCAGGAATTGGCGCGTCTTTTCCGGACTACAAATGCCATCCTAATCACCATATGGCCTTACATCTTGGGAATTTCTATCTGCGTACGGGCCTGTGCATGGCTGGTGGACATTTCCTTTTGAGCGTATGATCGGAACACTTCAGCGAATTCACACCAATTACCATCCAGGTAAGCCATCATTCCAATATTTGGGGTTGGAACGTTATATATAGCTGATAAAACTCAGGCGAGTACGAGGCTACAATCGCAGAGTCGTGGCATAGAAGATCGAATCTCAGAGCGCTATTTTCCAAAGTAACATGCCCTCCCATCATTCTCAATTGCGCTCGATGTTCGAGAGATTTGTTCGACCTCAGAATCAAAATTCTCTAGCAAGTTACGCTACAGCTACAGCGCAGGAAATTGAAGTCGACGACCAGGATACGGAACTCGGCAACGATGACATTTATTACCACCAAAGTTCAGAAACTCAACTCGACTCGAACGTCCGGAATGTGATTAAGATGACCTATAAAATTTCTCAATGTCCTCCTGCCAACGTTATAGGTCGATATACACAAGGTCGTGTTTCATATACTAGGGCTTCCATCCACGAAGGCAACAGTCAGATTCTTTACGACTCAATACCCTATTGCATTCAGGATATTCTTTTCTTCCGTGAAAGTCTTCTGTTCGACACTATTTGGCTCGTCAAACGACTTCAGACAGCGAAAATCAAAGACGATCCCTACGCTCACTACCCATATCTCGGAGCAAATATTTGGGGCGTTGAGATGGAGGACTTTATTGAAGTTATTCCCTTATCTATGGTCGATACTCACTACGCCAAATGTGTTATTCCGTGGGAAGGGCAAGACGTTGCCGTATGCGTAAGTTTATCTCGAGTTACGTCGGTTTGATACAGAACATAATTGTACAAAATTTGATGTACTATTTCTCTTGTCTATATGTTTACACGTAGGCGCGATGGTAATCTTGAACTGACTTCAGCCTGAGAGTCAAATTCTTGAATTCCTTAAGGCTGGAGAACGTTAGCATAAGGAAATCACCGCCTTCTTAACAGACTATGCACCTTTGTGCGTCTTACTAGTACAAGGTGCTAACTTTAAGTCGTGTTACTGACACGATCATCTAGTTGTAATTGTGCGATAACAGGACAATCTCAATATATTCTCACGCTTTCCTCTCGCCACACTGAGCTCGCCTTTGTCTGAAGGTCAATCGCTTGCTTAGCTCTTTTCCTTTGTGTTGTAAGCTTTAAATATGTTTAAATCGCTTTCAAATCGCTAACTTTCTCTCTCCCAACCATGATCGTCTCCTTCTCCTTGATCAACTTTCAGCAATTAATCACTTGCTTGTACCCTTTTTATATTTCTCGGCCTTCAAAATATGCCATAAATGCTTCTCCTTTCCATCAGCATTTTCTACTATAACCAACCCGTCAAGGTTCCCGCACGCGAGTGCATCGGCTTTTATGGCTCCAAATTCAACTTCAGAGGCGTACCAACCAGCCTTTCCTCATCCAAAGCGTCAATACATCGTTTCTATGCCTGTATCTCTTGCTACTCCGTACTTTTTCAATAATTACGCCGGCCTTAGATCGGGAGACATTATTAGCGCAGTTGACCATATCTGGTCGCAGAATGACTTGGATTCGTTGGAGGTATGTACGTTGATCTGGATATGATATTGCTTCTGAACCGTCTTGTAGGCAACATGGGGACTCCACAACCCGTTGCGATTTCGTTTCCTACCGATCTGGCCGAAGAATATTTTTCATTGGTAACGCACCGATGCGATCTGCACTTCCCATCGACAATTTGCCAGATTTCTTTCATTTAAAATTCGGATACGACACATACCAACAATACTAATCACAACCATCAGGAGTTGGATGATATGCTGAAGGTCTCGCGCACTTTGATTAGTTCAGACCGGCGGCCGACTTCACTTTCTGTTCTAACGTGCATTAGCATCCGATTTCATCCCCTCCCAGCATATCATTACCACTATAACCGCTACTGTCTAGTATAGTTGTGCGATAGTTTGTGTGCTAGTTTAATTATCAAATCTCCGAGCACGGCGACCATTTTTAATTTTAATCACTGTCCTCTCCCTACTAAGTCAGCACTGCGCTTTATCAAATATGATGTGAAAACAAGCAGTGCGCGAAGTTTGATGGAATTATTCTCAATCATAATATATCTATGTACGAGTGCAATCATAGTCAATGGAAGTGAGAATTGGTCTAATTTTGATTTACAAGTGCGATGGGAGGAATGAGAGGGGAAAGCGCGAGAAAATAAGTGTGCGAGGGTGATATACAGGGCGAAATTTCATGCCGATGAAGCCGAGAAGGCGGTTTTCAAAAAGCGACGGCATGGAAATCGTCGTCGTATATCAAAGACGCTGGTGTGACAATGTGACACTTTCCCCTTCGTTCCAACATTCTAGCATCCCATTTGCGCGCGCCTCAAGCGCGCTGCAGGATCTATCCCATAACAGCCAGCATCGCTCACCAAAAGAGTATTGTAAAGTAATGAATACCTCTAATATACACTTAGTTCAGTATGTAGCAACCTCTGCTATTGGAGTACAGTAATTTGATATGACGATTGTCTATTGCTCGCTGAGAACGATATGATTCAGAGGATGAAGTTTTTCATGCCTCTGTTTCGGTTGCTTTATGTTTGCACTGCAGACGGTCTGGGACACACATAGTGTAATTCGTGGCGTGTAAATCACGAGGAAAGTTTGAGGAAACCATAGTCAAAGGTGTGTCTTGATTGCTTTATGATGCTCTGGCATGTTCAACTTGACAGACCTTGACGACCAGGAAAGCTTCTTCAAAAGCCCGGTCTGTACAACGGTGACTTTTCAGTGAATCTTGGCTAATTTTTAAGGTGTTTGGTAGACTTGCGGTGTTATTGCAGAATATCATATGCGCTCATTGTTCGAACCGCAATGACGCTCTCTAAAGCGAATTATATCGCATGCACGATATTAGTGAATTCGCCCATGATATAGAAATCATTACTCTAGCTACGACTCTCCAAAATTTGAGTCGATATTACATGTTTCAACGCAATCACGAACAACTCTTAAAAGTCGAAGCCGTGGGTGAAGGCGTGTTTCAATCGGGAAGCAGCGTGGCTCCGAGCACACAGGCTCTCAACGCCAATCCTTAGAGATTGTATCACAAGACACATTCACGTACTTGTAAGTGTTCTAGCCGCGTTATCGTGCACTGAATTCCGGTGTTCATAATCCATCTTTCATGTCATTAGAGATACTGCCAAGACTCTATCACTAGAGTCCGTTTACTCAGTTTTCTTTTTTTTTTTTAACCTCTAGGTCCTCCGATACAAACGTCTCCTGCCCAAATGTACTCTTCGCGGATGCAGAAACAGTCCACCCACGCGCATATGCATACTCACCCTAACTTCCATTTCCCAGCGTCTCCGCACCTCCCGGCGCACCCCACCCCGGCCCGTCGTACAGCGGCGTGTCGCGGAGCGCGACTGTCACAGTGCGTATAGATGATTTATCGTGTTCTTTTATATGACGTATTTTTAATCTATTTTCCTCTTTTTTCGTATAGATCGCCTAGGTGATGAAGCACCTTAGCCTGCCGCCTCGCGGATGCGTACGCCATCGTTCGCTCGCGGCGGCTCTCGGTGCTCATTCAGTCAAACGTGCGACTGCTGTATATTCTGTGCGGATGGGAGATCAAGCTGGCGAAAGAATGCGCGGGTGGCGACGAGCGCAAGCTGAAGAAAGAGGTGGTTAGGACTCTGACTTGGCCTTATCTCTCCAAGGAAGTCCGTGCTCAGAATGAAAAGTTTTTGCATTGAATGATCATAGCTTGCATATTTCTTCCCCTTCGGTCAAACTGGATCTATATGTGTGTGCTTCACCGCACTGTTTTATGTTACATATCATGTCGATCAAACCATACCCTTCCCATACCCTTCTCGTCACATTTCATCGTCTTTTAAGTGGCCATACAGCGCCTTATATCTCCATCTTCTCCTCCTCATTCGACTCTTCGTCACAGTCCCCCTATCCCTCCCCATCGCCCGAGCTACCGTCCTCTACGTCCTCCATAGCCTCTCCCGCCGTTGAAGGCTCCCGACGCTTCCTCGTTATCGATATCCATCTCCTCGTCCGACCGAGTGGCTGCATCCTTGGAGTTGAGATCTTCGGCGGGGAATAACTAACGTGAGCCGCGCTGGAAACTTGACGGCTAGCACAGCGACGACTCACCGAGGAGGGCCAACGCCTTCGTTATTGCATCGGTCGCGTCATCTCTCCCCTCTCGCTGGATTGTCGAGACTGCCGAACGGGTATGAGGCCATGACCGTCGAATGAGTCGATAGCGACATTTCCTTACCTTCTCGACCGCATTCATCGCAGTCTCGAGTCGCGCAGACGTGCATCTCTACGTCTGGGCATCATTAGGTTAGTTTGATGAGCTATTTTCTTAGATATACAACGACACTTACCTTGCTCTGTAGAAGAATTAGCGCCAGACATTGATATTCGGTATTCGGTGTGAGTGCGTAGCGAGGATGTACTCGATGTGACGGATGATGGTGAAAAAGTTGATAGTGGGATTTGTGCCCGGTTTCTTCACGCGCTTAAGTATCGATTCACTTTGGCGTTGTCGTTTACAAATGGTTAACTAAATAGATCTTTGCACTCTGTAGTCAGTAAAATACGCGTCTTTATCGCGTCAAATGGATTAAATTGAATGAACCGCGAGTCGATAATAAAGTACATTCAATTGTTTAAATGTCGTGTGCGAGTCGCCGTCGCGCCGAAATGCGAATTCTTCGCGCACTCATCGACTCGCTGAGCGAGTCGACTGTATGTTTCGATGTAAGGTCGACATACAGTAATTACATACATAAATTCTGTTTGTTTTACTAACAGAAGTTCTGTTCTTTAACTGTAAGTTCTATTTACACAAGTCATATTTGTATAACATACAGCAATTATATACACCATATCTGTATGTTTTACATACAGCTATTATATACAGCTATTCTGTATCTTTGACAAACAGCCAAAGAAAAGAAGTCATGTTTATTCAGGTGTTTTATTTACTTACAGCTTAGAAACAGAAACGGTGTTTGTTCAAAATACAGCTACCGAACAGAATATATGTTTGATATCTGTATTATTTCTAAACATAAATACTATATGTCATACTTACATCAATTCTTACATAAGTCATGTATATAAATCGCTGTATGTCAGACATACAGCGGTCGGCGCCAGCAGTGGTTGTGAACCTGTGACCTGCGCTGTCAGGGTCTGGTCCGTTGCACGAATACCAAGTCAATCACTGTTGAGTAAAAGCCTTGATGCGGGGGTAGAAGGTTGGCCCCGGGTTCACAAAAGGAGCCTTGCAAGCCTAGTTCCGCCGCAGTGTTAAGGAGCTGAGTGGCAACTCCTGGATGGCCATTATGACCTCCATCCCATTCCAAAATGAATGTTAAAATCACCCCCATATAGATGAAGGGCGGAAGTGAGGCCGCCCCTCCGCTAGGAGGAGAGTGGCCATATGGGTATCGTCTGAGTAGACATTCATCAGATTATAGCACTGTCCGTTTGCGAACAGGCTGAGGATGAGTACATCTGCGATGATCATGAGATCGCGACGCATGGATGGACGAAACCTTTCAAGCGGTTAGACACATAGGCCATAACCCTTGGGCGAGAGTCGGGTTCAGGAATACGTATTATAGGCAACCACGAAGGGTGCAATGGGGCGCCAATAACATCATCGCCAGACTTACGAGAAGTAGACGGTGCAGTATGTACAAACCTCCAGGGAGGTTCTTGGATAAAAACAATATCGCATAATACAAAATGTCTGAGTATAGTTTCTATGCTTAGGCTGACTTTGCGCAATTGAAACTCAAGATTCAACCGGAAGGTCCTGGACGGTTTGACTCATCCTAGTGACCAGTGGTTAGGATTGACGGTGCGCGGAAATTTGCTCGTACCTGACGATATTTCTCAGCAGCCCAGAGAGGATCGAACCTGTGACTCCAGAACACGCGCGCCTCATGGGCACCATGATTCTTTCCACAGTTGGGGCAGCGAGGGTTATGAGGGCATGGCTCCCCAGAAGGCGTTGGAGCCTGTGGGGTTTGCCTTTGGATTCCCTTTGCAACAAGATGCAACAGCGCGGTGCTCCTCCAGCTTGAGAGGACCAGAGCAGCGCGGATATTTAGCTGCAGCCGCATGACAGCGGCCAACAGGATGGCCCCACCTCCAACACCGAGTGCAGAGGGGACGCCGGAGCTCTTCGAACAGGCCCGTATCCAGAGGGGACGACCCTGAACATGAACTGTTTGTCGATGAGTTGGCGGGCTGGCACCGGATGCGGTGTCCCAGATGTCAAAGAAAGCAGTGGCGGTAGTGCTTGCCTTGGAAGTGCTGAACTATGTGGGGGTTGCCACACAGTATGTGAGATGGAGACCAGATGGGGAGCTTTGAGTGCCGAGGCAACCTCATCCTGTTCGGTGAGATGGTCCAGGTCATAGTGAGTACCTTGGAACCGAGGGACGCCGACAATTCGTAAGAACGATTTGGACGTGCACACCCACGGCGTAAACTTGTAGTGGGCCTTGAGAGAAGTGATCGCTCCACGGAGGATATCCGTGTTGCGCTCACTGGGGACTTTGTCGGTGGGTACAGAGTACCCATCGTATGTGAGTTGAACACCAAGAACCTTAACGCGAAGGCCTTGGCGAGAAAGGACATCCGAAGACAAGTCCTTGAATAAAGTGCAGGAGAGATTAGCTCTTTTCGCATGATCTCCCATGTCGACGAGCAACTGGCGCCTAGAGGGGCCATGAGCAGTGTAATCTGATCTTCCTACCCTTGCGGGAGGGAGGCCTAGATGGAGGAGCAGCCGTGAAGCTGGCTGCTTGATGGGGCAGCCTTGCGAGCGGTGTCCGCAGGAAGAACAGGGAGCCGGCGCAGGGCGTGAGGAGGAAGGGGGCACCGGGGGGCCTCTGATTAGGGACCACAGGCTTCTTGGCCGGTGGACAGGTTGAGGGGAGCAGGGGTGGAGGAAGGCTTGTCAGCCCGACCTTTCCCTTGTCCTGCTGTGCTCGGATGGGTGGCCTGGCCGGTGCTTTCCTTCGAGAGAGGAACGTGCGGGCTCAGCCTGTCATACAACCCAGCTGCTGCCGCTTCCAGCCCGCCATGGTCAGACCAAGCGGGGGAGAGAGCAGGAATTTGAGAGGGTCTGAGAGCCTGCCCACGGCCAAAGGCCGGCCGAATAGTGTCGTCTCTTGCAGTGAATAGCTCCGCAAACGCACTGGATTGGGAGGAGGATGTTTTCGGGAGTGGAGTAGTACCCAAGTTCCCATTGAAGGTCTCGCGGGTGAAATCAACCACCGCTTGAGCTACAGGATGCCCCCATGGGGATGAATAAGATCGATGTGTGAGGAATTGACATACCCCACGACGCCTGAGCGCCCGATAATTCTTTGACTATCTTCTACCACGCCGGAATCTCCGTAACGAGTGATAGGTAAGAGGGGGTCGTCCATATTCGTCCCTGGATCTCGCAGGCGACAGAGCCGTCGGAGGGCTGGGCGGTGTTGTCCCTGGCAGTGACCGTGAGTGCATGTGAGAACTCTGCCTCACGACGTGGCAGAGCGACTGGGTTACGGTGCGTGCCCCACGTGAAGCAGGACTGGGCCTTGACTATAGGTATCTCGAACAGCTGGAGCGCTCGCTGTTTGAGCTGGGATGCAGTCGACGGCTGAGCTGCGGGAGATCTGGCTGAAGAGGTCACCGACTGAAACGGGACGTGGCCTTGTGG